>JAXBDA010006543.1:8781-20415 GCA_036023075.1 Gaultheria prostrata
TTGCTTCTCCGGCTTCCGGATTCTTTCATCTCTTCATTGTTTTGCACGTCTTGTCTATTATCCTCCCAATTTTAGTGGATTATGTTGCATTTGGGGTTTGGCAAACTTGCGTTTGGGAATCAAAGTACTTATTTGGGTAGTAGTGGTGTAAGGGAAGGCTCTTTTTGCCTGAGGTTGGAAATGGAATGGCCATTGATTGATGTTCTTCCGTTCTCTTTTAGAAAAGTTACATAGAGGATTCAAATACTGGAAGTGTGTGCATCTTTTTGTCAAGCGAAGTATCCGCTCTTTGGAATTGAAAATAACGTGCAATATACAAGAGTGAAGAGCCGACGACATCATCTCACCCGCTCTTTGGAATTGAAAATAACGTGCAATATACAAGAGTGAAGAGCCGACGACATCATCTCACAAGAGTGACGAGGAACGAATTGGTTGGTGTTATAGTAAATTAAGAATCAAATTAATTCTACGATTTGAAGATTTTGATGACTCAATTGATACTCCTATGGATTGAAGATTTGATTAACTAACTCAGTCAAACGCGTAGAATAATCAAACCAAATTACTGTATTAAACTGCGATTTGATTCTCGTTTTGATTGAGGTTCACTTCAAGACGGTATTATCATATTTACAATAAAAAATTAAAAACAATAGTATTTGTGTTCAATCGCCAAAACTCACCAAGTTAAATTCAATAACGTCATTGATGGTTGAATTGGTAAAAAGGATGTTACCATAAAAAAAAAAGTATGTAGTAATTGCTGGTTGGCAGATTCCGATTGGATTTAACTCCGTTTGAAATAATTGATCGCTGACTTTTTTTCTCACCCCAAATAATTCCAAGACAGGCAAAATTTCTTTATTATCTTTCAAGTATTCACTCTTTTTTCACGGATTGAAGACTCATTTCCAGAAACACTAAGGTAAAATCCCTCACAAGGAAAACAAAATAATGGAAAATGAAGAAGAAAAGCCATAGCTCCGGATCGTAAGACCCGAATGTCTAGGGATGGCAATTACATCCAAAACCGATGGATACCCAAACCAAACCGACCCTATCGGGGAGGTTTTTTAAAAAAAATTCTACCCATGAGGCGGGTTTGGTTTTCGAAACATGATACCCAGCGGGCTTGGATTTGGGTTTGGTCTTAGCAAGTATTCGGCCAAATCCAAACCGCTCTATATAATATTACTTATAGATCATGTTGTTGGTTCCTACTTTATAAAAAAAATTCCTTTGATGTTTTCTCACTGGTGTGGGTTAAATACGTTAAAAAAAGTTTATTATTTAGTTATTTCCTTTGATTATGTTGGGATTTAGTTGTTTAATGGTAAAATATTATGGCATGTTACTTTTTTATTTAATCTTTTTCCTTCACATGTTCATTAATGGAATGAATATTCATGCGGGTTTGGTGCGGTTCGGATAAAATCCAAATCCATATGGTTTGGTTATAGTCCACTAAAAATCATACCTGTCGGATATCGGTTTGGATTTGGGTATATATAAATACTTTGGATTTGAGTATGATAATCGCAAAACCCAGACCAAACCGATCCATTACCATCCCTACGAACGTCCCTTGCCTCGAACCAATGCGGGATCTAACTCTCTCACATTCATTCAGATATCGAAGGCTAAGGCTCCTAGAAGATTGAGGGTGGTTTTAACAGATGATTTCGCATGTGTATTGTTTCCAAGTGCATTGTACCACTGTTGGAGACGGTATCTGTTCCAACACTAAAGCAGACTGCAGTAAGAGTTAGATATGTTATGAATCAAGGATGGATATCAAACAGACGGTCCACACTAACCAGTTCTCAACCTAGGATACGCTGATAGCAACGATGATCAAACTTTTCCTTTCACAGTAGTCCACCGGAGGGAAAGTCGAATCTCTACTGCCTCCTTGAAACCGAGACGTTGCAAAATCAAATATGAAATTCAAAGGGCTCTAATCCAAGATCGAGGCTAGTTTACATTTTACAACAAGCACTGCTGCCTATAGTTTTGCTTGCAAGTGTAAATACAGAAGGCATGTTTTCAATTTCTAATTTTTCAGATTTTTTGTAAACGAAACAGAAACGTACCACAAAAGACCCAAGCACTGAGCGATGAAGAAGATGAGAGAGTTCTTCCAAAAGTAAGATGAAGAAGATGAAGAGAGTTCTTCCAAAAGTAACAGGGATACACCAACACTCTCCAAACACTCTTTAGACACGTGTCCGACACTTAAATCCAAAGTGTCCTGTTTTTCTTAATGTTTTTAGGTTGGACACTTTGGGGACAATTTAAAGTATGCTTCGGACACTCTCAGAACACTCGCAAAACAAGGCGGGGTGTAAAACGAAATAGTAGACTTTTAGGAAATCATATTTTTTATGTGACGGATGATGGTTTATTGATTACATCGACACATGAACGATGAAACGCTTCCTATTTGGATACTTTCGTGAATGATAAATATGATTCATGGTACATATGGTGTAACATCTTTCCAATTGGAGCCTCAAGTTACTATATAAACGTGTCCCCCAACGTGTCGTGTCCTTCAATTTTTTAATATTTACGCGTTCGCGTCGTGTTGCGTGTCCGTGTTGGTGCTACATAGGCTATATCTTAAGAAATTAACGCCAGGTAGATGCAATGGAAGGAAGATTAGACGCAAGCAAGCAAACAAACAATAACATGTCATCAACTTCACAAAGTGAGAGAAGGTAATTGTTGTTTACCGATTATCAAACGAACTAACAACTTCCATCCCATAGTTAATCCTTCAAAAGATCTCAAACTAACAATGCAGAATTCTTTAACGCAAAGGTTTCACATGTTTCAAAATAGCGGAGTGATGGCTAATGGAAAATCGTGAAAGCAGATTTCGATTGATAATACCAAAACACAGCTCAACTTTTCAATCCAGAACACTTGGGACTGGAAATTGAACGTGGCTAATGCTGTATACAAAAATATCATATATTCTGTCAAAACTTGTCAAGTTTGGAGGATTATACATCAAACTCCAGCCAAAACAGGTAAAAAGAAAAGTAGCCGCAGGGGATTTCAGGTACTTCCCCTTTCAATTGAATAGTAAGGAGTCCAACATTATATCATAATAATGTCAGGATTATGAAAAGCAAAACTAGCTGGATTCGCAACTCCACCCACTAAGGACATGAACAATGAAATACAATAAACCGAAAGGAAAACGGATATGAACGGATCATCTACGGCTGATTGCAGATTAACAAAAACAGCTCTCGATAAAAACAGATGATCTGGCCGGTATCTACCTTCGTTATGATTTCAGTTTCATCAATCATGGCCATAGTGGCTAGAGGGAAAACAATCACAGCACCTTCTTTATGTATCAATGAACATGCCGGTTTCAGAGAGTTCATCGCAATCAAGAGAAGCATTGAGGCTGTTCTCCTCTGCCTCCTCTATCAAAATCTCTTGCGAACGGCAATCCCAACTGCAAAAGGCTTTCTCCCCTCTGCAAAATGTCGAAACACCCAACTCAAGATGGGGAATTCTTCGGAATCAGTTTTGCATGAAGTTCTTCAGAAAATTTTCATCGAAACACACTTGCTATTGGTGTCTTAATCATTTCGTTTTGCAAGAATTCAATACATCTTCTGAACAATTTTCCAAAAATGACTTTTTTTTCCATGAAAAAAATTAATTGGAAAATTAAAAACCATCAACCAAACAACTTTCTGAAGGGTCATGCCATCAGAAAACAACCACTAAATATGGCATCGCAAAGCGTAAAAAAAAGTGTTTTTACAGGTGTTACGGGCAAACCTGTACATGTAAATGTCTTCGCCGTCTAGTTTCTTCTTGCAAGAGTAGCAGAAGCTCAAAAAGTCACCGGAGTATCCAGTAGGGATTTCAGAGGACGTAACCGGCTTCGCTAGAGGCAATTGAGAATCCTGTTCTTCATTCTTAGGTAGATTGGTACAGTTATTGTTGTGACACTCTAAAACGCAGTCACAAAAAATATGGGTTGTTTTGGGGTTGGGACCATATGTTTTCACACAAGTATAATGCTCAGAAAGCTCAATCTCACTTGCTGAGAGGGACCCAAATAAATTGTGGGCAGATGGAACGGAATTTGGGGAGGGATTCAGCTTTGGAGGTGATGATTTGCCAAAAATCAGGCTCCCTCCACTCAATTGGGAAGGGAAACTCACTGGGTTTGTTCGATTTACCGAATCGGTACTAGGGTTTGATAAACTGGTCAGATACGACCCAGAAGAATCCAGTGAACAAGATAGGATTTTTTCGGGTTCAAACGGATGCTCTCCAATCCCAAACAGAACATTAGAGTTGCCCTTTTGGAGATTGGATGGTTTAACCTTGTGGGTAGGATGAAAGATTCCATAATTCTTAGGCAGTGACTTAGGTGACTCAAACGAATCAATACGGCCTCGAAAATTCTGGGTTTTAATCCTCATTTGTGGTCCAAAAAGAATACTTTTACTACCCGATGACTGGATAATTTTCCCGGAAAATTTATCATCATCATCAAGAGAATCTATAATGCCCAGACCTACTTTATTGCAATCCCAGCTCTTCTGATGCCGCCCATGGGAACATTTTGGGGACCTAAATGGGTTGGTTAGAGTAGAAAAAACCCTAAAATCCAATGGTGAAGTAGGGCTTCTAGCTGAATCAGATTCCGAAGATTTAGGACTCAACCCCACAAAAAGACCAGGGATGTTGAAAAAAGAACTAGTTTTGAGTTTTTGCCCCAAGCCTTCAGATTGGAAGCAGGAATCAGGACTAACATCATCAGTTATTGGGTGACCCATTTGCTGATTTTTCTGATATGATCTGCTCCTCTTCCTCAGCATTCTAACACCAAAAGCTCTAATTACCTGCAACAAAATAAAGAGAAGAAAAAAAATCAATATTTGCTTGACAAATCTAAGACAAGAAAAATATGCAAGAACCGCAGACCCACGACCTGCATTGGAGGAATTATAATATGATTAATATCTACTAGTACATCAAACAGATTATTTGTAGAAAATGATAAATCCGGAAGAAAAAAAAAAAGGTTCCCAATGTGAATGTAAAAGAAAGAATCTAATCAAGAAATAAATCCCAGATGAGGAAAAAAAAATTGAAACAATGATGCAGTGATCGAAGATCAATCAGTTTTTTTTGTTTTTTTTGGTAAATGAAGATCAATCAGTTCCACACCAAATACTGATGAATAAAAAATCCCAGTAAGTTGAAACAGGAACAACAACTCAAGAAGATCAAAAGTGATAACACATTCCAAAGTCAAGGAAACAATAAATAAATTAATGCAAACAAAATACTAGTACACCCCAAAATCCCCAAATGAATAAACCCCTTGATTATCTTCATGAAAAATTTGTGTACATGTTTTTTGTGTTGCAATAATCAAAATCAAACAAAGAAAGAGAGTACCCAGATGGAGAAACACCATGGATGCACAGATAAAGCTGCAAAGAGTGAGATTTTTTGGTTGTGAAAAATACCCATAAATCTTACTCAGTTTTTAGAAACCCAAGAAAATAAGTAGATGAATGCATCAGAGGGTTAAGGAATGAAATCACAGAGAGATGGAAAAGCTCACCTGGTTTTCTCCTCTGGAAACTTCAGAGAGGTCATGTAGTAAAAATGAAGAGGGGAGAGAATACCCAAATCAAGCAAAAATTTGTTCTCAAGACCCACCCCCCCCCTCTCTCTCTCTAGAGGGGTTGTAAATGCGGTGTAAAACTTGTGCAGTACTCTCTCTCTCTCTCTCTCTCACTTGCATCAAAATCAGAGACAAGGAGAGAGAGAGAGAGCTTCTCAAATACTCTTCTCACTGGAGTATAAATTTTCTTTTGGTATTTAATCCTATGCGTATTCCTCCACAAAAACCACCCTCTCTCTTCTTTTTTCTTTAATTTCTATTTACGTAAAATTACAAAATTATCCTTCTTTATGGGTTTGATGTCTCACATGTGGAGGACATTTTTGTCATCTACTGCAAAAAAAAAAACAGGAAAAGAGTGGGAAAAGCCTTATGCTGCTGTGCACCCATGCACAGAACCTGTTGTGCACCATTCGGGCCGTCCGTTATTCAGATAGACGGCCCACATTTTATCTCGGTACCTTTTCACCCGAACCATTCGTTATCGTGCGTGAAATATGGAATCTGAAACATCCATCCAAGTAACGGACGGCCCGAATAATGCATAACACCTGCTGTGCATGGGGCTGCACAGCAGCGACCCCAAATCCCTTTTATCCCTTTTTCAAACGCATATGTTTTTGTAATTATTTATTGCTACTCCACTTTTATACGAATACTTTCTTTTCGTACAACTTTTGTAGAAGTATAGAATATATGCTTTTAGTTGTGATGAAATTTTCCAACACATTGATTGGTTTGTACGAGTTACTAGCAAAATAATGAATTCGGTTTATTTTATTGTTGTTATTTAATTTTCCAACACATTGATTTGCTAGTTTTGCGTTAATTTCTTTTGCAAATAAAGACAAAAATAATTTAATAATCCACCAAAGGTAGATTTCTTTTTTTGTCAATAGTAAATTTTAAAAAAAAAATTGATCGTAATTTTTTACTTTTTGAGATTACATTTGTTAAGACGAACCAATAATCCACAAAAAAAACAACGCAAAACTAACAAATGCAAAAGAAAATTAAATCAAAACAAAAAAATTAAACTCTTCTGTGCAAGGATATTCCACTGGCAGGTCGGAAGCCCCTATGGTCACGCTCAAGAGGATTGCTACGCTGGTTGCCCCCTCCCACCCTTTTTGTTAATAAAAAAAAAGTTTTAAAGGAAAAGAGAATAATTTCATAAAGTAACAGTTAAATTAAAGTAATAATGCAAACTCTCTCATGAAATTATATATATCTCACAACTCGTGATGTTACAAAGTTTGTTACATATTCAGACCATACAATTTTTTAACAAAATATAGTGAAGCTGTGGTCCCATAAAATTATAATCAGATTCTCATCCGTGGTCAAAACAAACGGCCTTGTATGTACAATTATGGTTTAAAAAATTCTATTAAATGATAAAGTCATATTATTTGTAATAAAATAAACGATTTTAAACCCTCATTTTAAAAATCCTTCTACTTTATAATATATCTGAGCAAAAGAAAATAAGATCTTAAATAGAGTGTTTTGTAATAATTAGCTTTTAGGAGGTCAAGAAATAAGGAACTTACAAGAACGATGTTTTAGTACGCCATTATTAATAATAATTTAGCTTGTTCAATGACTTCGATAATATAGATCTGTAAACTCTCATAAATTGTCATATTATACTAGTACTAAACTACTGATAAAAAAATATTCGTACTAAATTATCTAACAAAAATCTAAAACCTTATGATTTCAGTGCTACATAAAATTTGAGTTTATTTTTTTCCAAAGACGATAATATATGGTATTATAAATTCAATTAAGCGTTACATCAAGAGGAAGTCTCATCCTTGAACAAAGCACCGAACAACCAAAACAGGGGGGACTCAATCCAAAGACCGTACCCTGTACCAACTAAACCTCTAAAAGCAATAGTGTAAGCCACTGTGTTGGAAGACCAGCGACCGAAAGAAAAAATCGAACACATAAAACTTCGCCCCAAGCTAAGAATATCATCATGCAAAAATAGCTCTCACTTCGTGCCTTACCTCAGATAGACCATTGAGCATTCTAATCACCTATTGCAAATCACTTTCAAAAATCATCAAACAAAAATTTAAACCTTCTGATTTCAATGCTATATAGAATTTGAAAGTTTGGTCGGTAACCTTTGTCTATTTATTAAAGAAATAAATATATTTTGCAGATCATTAAAAATGTATTAATAATATGTAAGATGTGTATCGATATTCAAGAAACGAGTATTGATATCTGTGAGATCTGTATTTAAATTCAAACTGATGTGACACTTATCTATCGCCTAATAGGCGGTGATTAGCAAAACTCAATTAACAACCCAACCCTCAATATATACTAAACAAAAAGTCTATAAATGAAAATTAATCACTATCACTACCCTTTTTGCAAAATGCTCCTCTCTTGTGTATTGCAACGTGAATTTCCAATCTTATCCTTCAAAATATGAATGAGTATTACCCAAGTGAAAGGTTAATTTGCAAATTAACTTATAAAATGACAAAAAAAAAAAATTGATTGTGGTCATAAAAAAGAAGAGTATGAAAATTAAAATTTTATTTGTATTTTCTTGAAGGTCATTTTGGATAAAAGTTGAGATCCGTATGCCTGTATGTATACTACTACTCCGTATGTCTATACCAATTTTCTGTCGGGAATGCAAAAATGGTTTTAAAGAAAAAGAATCTTTTTGAGCACCTTGCTTTATCTAGGTGATGTGATTCATTACAAAATGACAAGAGACCCTTTTGGGTCCCACTCCGAAACTGAAGACTAGTAACAGCAAGCCCAACGGCCTCCTCAAATCTCTATTTTAGGGAGCTAAGGGTATTCCAACAAACTCCCTAAATTGGCTCTCATCCCTATTTTAAGTAGCCAAATCCCAAAATTAGGCTCCAAGAGACTCCCTAAACCCCTCCCTAAAATACAAAAATGAATAGCATCTCCCTAAACCCCTCCCTAAAATACGTTGATGAACAGTAGCTCCTGTTTAGGCAGCCACTATTTACTCCCTATACATTTTTTAATCCTTTTTTTATTTTTCTCTCCCTCTTCTCTCTCCTCTTTATGTGTTTATATTATATGTATTAGTTTATAAATTGGTAGAGCAAGTGCAACAAACTGGGAAAAATTGAGCAAAAAAAACCTCGTAAACAGTGCACTTTAGCTACCAATCTCTTTCAACACTCCAACAATACTATCTATTTTGACCCAGTTTCTCACTTGATTTTATCAAGTTTTTGATAAAATCAACTCTTGATTTTATCAAGTGGGGAAAAAAATCTGATAAAATCTCAGATTTTTAGTATAAAAATTTGAGATTTTATCAAACTTTTCTTCCAACTTGATAAAATCAAGTGGGAAACTGGACATTTACCTACTTTGTACTATTATTTGTAGGGGAGAGAGGCACCAAAGTGAGAGAGAAATGTACCCGATAGAAGGAGAGAAATGGGAGGAGAGAGAGAAACGGATGGGACAAATAATGGTAGAATATTGACTACCTAGTGTACAGCACCTCCGTAAATTTGGCAAAGAACTGTTTGTAGGGAGAGAAATAGCTCTCCTTTGGAGAATCTGTTGCAGGTCAGTTTTTGGTTTCTCAATGGGTTAAATAGCTAGAAAGTACACTTTACCTATGTTGTTGCTCTTGCTCGTATAAAAAGAGTAATAGAAATGATTGTTGGAGTGTTGAAAGAGATGTGAGTAAGTAAAATACTGTTCACCAATTTTTTTAGGGAGGATTTGTGTTCTCATTGTTAGGGATGCCCTAAAGGAGTGTAACTTATTATTTTTTATTTTATTTATTTATTTATTTTGTCATTCGCCATTCATAATCTATTATATGGGGATGAGGGAAAGGGGCTCGATCTCAGGATACAGTATGAGCATCCAAAACATGATTAGTTAAACAATTCCGGTTATCTTGACCGAGTTAACGAGAATGGCTTCAGAGCCAATGGTTAAATCTTGACTGTGTCACCATTTGACCACCATACCCACACTTGAGTTTAATTGGTGAGTGTGATTCTAATTGGTAATTTCACACCTACTTGCCGCTGTCGAGGCTGCCAATCTTCTATTCTTCTTCTTCCATTTCTTTTTTTATTTGCAATGAGCGAATGGACATAAATTTGAGAAAACACCGACAACTTTGATATTAAGGTTTTCAATCTAATACTATTTCCCTCCCTATTCAACAAAAATCTAATACGTACCATTTAATTATAAATTATAATATCTGCAAACATCATATAGAGATACACCTTGTGGTTTGTTTGACCCTTCCTAAGAATTCCTTTTTTTTTTTTTTTGACATTGATATACATCAATTGGGGTTTGAGGGGAGTTCGTGAGTTAGTCCCGAGGGGGTCTAGACAGGGGCGGACACAGGGGATGCAAGGGGTTGTTTGGCCCCTGCACTTGCCCCAGTTTTCTTCCTATTTTTAGTGTACTTTTAGATTTTTTTGTAATATTACTGAAGAGTGGTCCCTGCAAATTAAGCAAAATTGGCATTCCTGCGTCCGTCACTGGGTCTAGAAGTTATCCATAGTCCTAAACCCCAAATTTCTCTGCTGAGGCTCGAACCCTGATCTCGCTTGTAGAAGAACTACTGTAAAAAATAACCGTTAGGCTATAACCTATAAGCCCTTGGTTTCCCCAAGAGTTCCACTGCTATAGCATTAGGCGGACCACCAGGAACTTCGCGTGAGATCCCAACAACTACCTTATAGAAGTAGTATATTAAGAGGGTGTGTCACTAACTTGACTTTTTAGTATTTTTATGTGAGAGTTTGAAATTCGCGTTGGCTTTTTGTGATTTTTTATGTGATGTATTGTGAGGGGATGACCTACCTTAAAAAACACAATAAGCTAGTTTTTGGCTTTTTAAGTTAGTGGAATGGGGCCTAAATTATTTATTTAGAATATGAAAGTGGCATTTTCACTGAACTCATAGCACAAACGGTAAATATATGGGTACCGACCAAACGGGGACAGACCACGTACCGACGGCGCCAGAGACCCCCGTCTTTTGCACGAAATGAGGTGATTTTCGATCGAGCACTTACAGCCGTCCGATGGCCTCGATTCCCGCGTAGACCTACTCAGATTTTGATTCTGAGCACGATAAACGGCTCGGATTGGCCGTTTGGGATCCACACGGGGTTTGCCGGTACCGGCAGTACGTGGTCGGTCCCCTTTGGTTGGTACATATAGCATTGTTCTAGCACAAAATACTCGCATAGTGGGTGGCTAGCTTGTAAAAGTAGAGGGACAGAGAGTATTAGGGTCACAGTTGATCGCAGTAGGCATGTAATGGCGGAGCCAAAAGATTTAGATAAGGCCGAATCAGGAAAAAGAAATTTATAAGACATATATATTTAATATTTCAATATTATTATTCTGATTTATAAAAAAAAAAATTGACTAATTAAATCATTGAAGATTGTCGAGACTATGAATCCATGACACCCTGCTATTGTCATTACGGTGTAAATTACCACATGTTCGCACTAAACATTTAAGTAGGGGGCTATAATGAATTTTGTAAGTTTAAATTGAATCACTCAGAGGGTGTTTGGCAAGCTCTTTTTTGGCTTTTTAATTTTTAATTTTCTCATTTTGGGTGTTTAGCATCCACCTCCCAAAACTCATTCCCACAAAATGACTTCTTTGTTTTTGAGTTTAGAGGCTAAAAGTTAAAAAGAGGTGGAGATGAGTTTTTCCATTTCTAGTTTTCCATTCTCATTTTAGGTTTATGACAAAAAGACTGATTTATCCCTAATCTTTTATTAATTTGTGTAGTGCACAGTTGTATGGTTTTTTTTTTGGTGACAAAAGCAACCTTAAACATTAATTTATGTAGTGCCTAAGTTGTTTTTTTATTGACCTTTATTAGTTGGTAGTCTTTTTTGTGGGGTTAATTATGCTAGAAAGTCTTTTTTTTC
>JAXBDA010006544.1:0-20414 GCA_036023075.1 Gaultheria prostrata
AGAGAGAGAGAGAGAGAGAAGAGAGTTGGGGAGGAGAGAGAGAGAAAGAGAATTTTTTTTTTTTTGGGTGGTTCCTTCGAGGATGAGATGTGTTTGGTTAATGAGATAGGGCAGAGAGAGAGAGAGAGATGTGTTTGGTTATTACTAGATTGTAAACTGAAATCTGGTCTCGGGGTTTTAAGCAGCTAAATATATGTATGTACTGACTATTGAGGAGACGGTATTGGGAACACAACATTTAACATAATAAATGTAGATTATATATTTTGGAGTTTCACACAAATGATTTGAGTCGTTTAATTTGTTTAAAATATATTTTTAAGAGAAATTGTAAAAAAAAAAACAGCCCGTTACGATATCGGTAAGGAGTTGATCGGTTTGTCCTAAATTTGACAAGGAAAAAATTGAATCAATCAATCACCGATGTCCGAATGCGTTGATTTTTTTCATTTACTCTTACAAACATTTGTTAAACGTATTGAACGTCTCTGATTATTAGCGTGAGGGTCCGATTAATATTGTGTTTCTGGATCTACTCTATACTGACTGAATGGTGAAATTAGTAGAGAGTCAAGGAATGGTTCTTTTTTTTTTTTTTTTTTTTTGGTGATGCAGGATGTCCCGGGCCAGCTTCGTGTATCAGGGGACTATTCCCTACAGCCCCCACCGGCCTTTGAGACATTCTTATGAGAGCTAATGAGGTGGCTCCAAAGAAGTTGATAGCACCTAAGTTCCAAGCCTAGACCACTGGGCCAACTTCTTGGAGTTTTGTCTAGTTATTCTGAGATCTAGTCCCTTTCAATTTTTTAGAGTCCAGATTCAAAAATATTAAAAGAATTGTTCAGTTTGATCAGAATTTCTCATGTTGTACTAACGAATCGCATTCGATTGAGAAAAAAAGAAAGCCAAATATTGCTAGAAAATTTTATCCTTGCACAAATCATATAGGAAACGAAGTTCGATCAAATGAGTGTCTGGTATCAATATTTTTCTCCGGATTTTATAAAATGAATGGTTGCGATCATTTATTGTTCCCAATGAATTCGAAACAATTATAGAAAAATGAAAATGATTAAGCACTATAATAACTGGACGAAAACCCAGTCCAATTAGTCGTCGGGCAAGACTTTTGACGCGGAACCGTCTGGCGCACGACGAGTTAAGGTAGCCACACAAAATACTCCTAACAAATTCCATATAAAATAAAGAAAAAGTTAAAAAAATAAGATGAGAATATGACTTGCGTAGGCGCCTCCCCCATACAGTTGTATCAATCAAGGTGTTGCTGTCGTGATAATGAAATAAAGAAATTTTGGAAAATACAGATAAACGAAAATGACGCACCCAAAACTTTATAGTCGAATATAATAATAATGTGATTAAATTTAGGATATTCTTTGGAAAGAGATACTGTATATTCATCCCCTCGTTTTAATTTGCTCTCTGTTCCATCTGACTTCTGAAAATGGCCCCTTATGTGGCTCTCTGACCGGTGGTTCTCTTTTTCGGTTTATTTTGGTGTTTTGTTATTCTCTGTGTGGAATTTTTATCCCCTTCGAAGGTGGTTGTTCGGTACTCCCTTTCGTGATAGTTTTTATCTGTACTCGGTGTATGCACATCTGAACCACATAGATAAACCGTTTGGGGTTTGTATCCCTTTGGGTGGTTTTTGAATAATAAAAAATTTCTGAGTATGTTCAAAAGAAATATGCATCCCGAGCTCACAAATGCTATTCGCATCGTTTGATTCGTACTGCTCGGTGAGTACAATACTTTTTGGGGAAAAATCGAGTTGATTGTAGTGCATTTTTACGATAAATATGTGTTTTGTCACTCGAATATCGATATTGCACGCTGAAATATTACAAGTTGGAAGAGACACAAACAAATTGCGCGTAATTTGGTGGGTCGAGCCTCCAGAATTAGTTGTGCGTATAAGCTAGCCCGAATACTTGAGTTATAATTTAACAAAACAATTGCGAGTAGGTTTTGGCCAAGGATGCTTTCTGAATGCAACTGCACTATGAGAATTGATCGAGATGTATTGATGGTGAACAGATTGGAGTGTGAGGTCAGCTTAGTTCCAATATAAATGACCATAGTCACTCGCCAATCTATGCACCATTAGTGTGGGGCCCACGCCGATCTGTGCTCCATCAGTGCCCCTTCCGTCGGTGACCGTAGAATTGTTGTTTTGGAAGTCAGCTTTTTATATTTTCTCCTTTATTTTTTTTTTCCTTTTTTCTTAATATTATCTCTTTCTCTAACTCCAATGAGTATAGGTCATCAATCAATGATCATTAATTCTGGGAAGCATCTCCTCTCCGCTCCTCCCTCTCACCGCTCTTCTCTAGTTATGATTTTTGTGGATCCATCCCTGGCCCAAAACAAGGAGCAAAACCGTTCATATTGTAGCTCTCGTCAAGAACTTCAACCACACCAAAAATCATGTAAAAATCGGATACCGATTAATACCTCATCGGCACACATTTATATTGACAAAACACACAATTGGGGCAGATGAGGTATTGATCGGTATCCGATTTTACATAGTTTTTTGGTGTGATTGAAGAACTTGACGAGAGCTACAATGTGAACGGTTCCAATCATTGTTGTGGGCCCGGGGTGCCTCCACAAAAATCAAAATTGGAGAGGACTGAAGTGAGGCCCGGGAGAAGAACTGCTTCCTTAATGCTGTTAGGATTGTTTACTCCGGTCTTGCTCCGTTTCTCTTGAAAACGGTTTCAACCCAAATGAATTTGAATTCATATAGGAGTATCAGAAATGCTACATGCACAGACCATGTGCACAGATCGTGCACAACTTGGGCGCGAGACCCACTTTTGGATCTCATACAAATGATTTGAGCGTTCATAAATTTTGAAATAATTTTTCAAGTCTTCTATACAAAAATTCAACTCAATCGGATAACTATAAATGTTTAATCTAATCCTCCAATTTTCATTCAGAATCCAAGAACCTAAACTCTGGATGAATTTTGAAGAGAAATTGAAAGATTGAATCAAACACTTATAGTTATTCGATCGAGTTAAATTTTTCAAAAATACTAGAAAATTTCTTTTAAAATTAATTAACAGCTCGAATCTTTTGTGTGAGATCCGAAAGTGAATCTCACGTACCGATTTGTGCACAAATGGTCTGTGCGTGTAGCTTGGCATTCCTAAATCCCGAAGGTACAACGCTTGTCTCCTGTGTAGGGAAAAAATGGACACGTCTGGTTTAGATTTTGGAGAGACTCCACGTTAATTACGGTGTTTTTTTTTTTTTTTTTTTTGGGTAATTTAAAACCATGTATAGATCAACAAACAAACTCAAACAAATAAGGAAAATCTTTACAACCCAAAGACTGCCCCGAGTAAGGAACAACCAAACAAACCACAAAACAACGACCCCACACCAGGCAAACGAAACCTGCCCAGGCAAAACAAGCACTACCACACTTATGGCCTAAAAATCCTAGGACTTAAGCGCCAAAAATTTACTAACAGCTTATTCACATCTGTGGACTTGACACCATGCCAAGAGCAAAGACATGCTCTAACTTCATCAATGATCTTATCGCCTAGCATAAAAGCCGGAGTAGCCCGACCTTGAAAAATCCTACTATTCCTCTCACGCCAAATCCAATATATGGCAGCTGCCAAAGAAAGTTTGTAGGTGCGAGAAGAGAGGGAATCACCATTCCTATGACCAACAACCCATTCCATCTCCCTTGATAACCCAAAGCAAGGCCTGTCAATCTGATTTTGATGGAGTACCATCCTCCAAACTTCTTTAGAATAATGACAAGCAAAAAATAAATGTTCATGAGTCTCATCTTCTCTAGCACATAAACAGTAGCTTTTATCCACTTCCAAAACCCAACTCTGCATTTTGTCCTTAGTGGAAAGTCTGCCCCAAAACACTAGCCATTCTATAAAAGCCCACCGGGGAACATGATGTGAAAACCAAATTGAGGCAGCCCAAGGAACCGTTGGGAAAGTAGCTCTCAAACCATGCCATGCAGATGTTGTAGAGAATTTCCCATTACTAGTCAAAGTCCACCGAATAGAATCTGACCTGGAAAGATTTGGGAGGAGGTTAGGAGAGGTATGGGCCACGATGTCCTTAGTCACGCCACTACGGGGTCTTGGCCACCTCCATGAATCATGATCTATAATAGATGCAACTCGAGCATGCAAAGACCTTCCCAAATTAAACACAACTGCATCCCCAAACTTCAAGTCTAGAGGCCCCAAATCATGCCAATTATCAGTCCAGAGGAAGGTAGAAAGACCATCTCCAATAACATATTTAATCCAAGGTTGCGCTATGCCCCGTAGCTTGAAGATTTGCCTAATGGACCAAGAAGCCTCATTGGGAATCTTAAACCTCCACAAACTCTGGTCTTTGATAATATATGTATGAATCCACTTTATCAAAAGGGTGTCAGTCTTCAAACATAAAGCCCACAAATGCCGCAACATAGAAGCCTTATTCCAATCATCAAGCAATCGAAACCCCAATCCACCTTCACTCTTCGGGGCACAAACAAATTGCCAAGCCACCTTTGCACCAGAATTTTTAAGGTCTGTGCCAGTCCAAAGAAAGGAACGCAACATTTGCTCAACATCATGCAAGACCTTTTTAGGTAAAATAAAGATAGAGGACCAATACACCAGGATACCAAATAGGACAGATTGCACCAACTGGGCTCTACCACCATAAGAAAGGGATTTGTTAGACCAAGACTGAATTCAATGAAGAATTCGTTCCTTCAACTGAGCACAATCGGTAGCCTTAAAGCCTAGTAGAGATAAGAGGAACCCCCAAATACTTTACTGGAAGACATCCCTCAGGAATTGGAAGCACAGCACCAAGAGAGAGTTTAGTCGCAGTGTCCACCCCAGCATAAAAAATTGAACTCTTATTCATATTTGGACTCAAACCAGAAAATAAGTGAAAATCAGCCAATACCTCAGCCACTATTTGAAAGGTCTTCGTCTTAGCGCCACAAAGAACAAAAAGATCATCCGCAAAAATCAAATGAGAGATATTTAAAATCTTGCATCTTGGATGAAAGACAAAATCCTCACTTTGATCAATACGATACTGTAGGATAGAAGTAAAACCTTGCATAACCAGTAGAAAGAGATACGGAGATAATGGATCACCTTGCCTCAACCCCCTCTTACCTGGAAAGAACCCCTCTAGCTCCCCATTGATCATAACTGAAAACATAGGAGAACACATACAAGCCTGAACCCATTGAATAAACCTATGGGGAAACTCCATGACCCTCATAACACACAACACAAAATCCCAATCAACAGAATCATATGCCTTCATTAAATCTAACTTGATAGCACATCGCGGACTACCTTGTTGTCTGTGATAGTTCTTGACAAGCTCTTGCATGAGTAGAATGTTGTCCATAATAGATCGACCTTTAACAAAGGCAAACTGATTTGGACTGATAATGGAAGGAAGCAATGGCTGTAAACGATTAGCTAACACCTTAGGGGCCTGGAATATTAGGGGCTTAAATGATCCCCTTAAACAGAAAGAAGTCCTTTCGATGATTAAAACTCATAAATTGGGATTGGTTGGTGTTGTTGAGGCTAAGCTCAGACTTGAGAATGTGGATCAGACAGTCAGAAGGTGTTTCCCTGCTCAGTGGTCTTTTGCTCATAATGGTATTCCTGGTAGGGTGGCTAGAATTTGGTGGGATGGGATTCTCAGCTTATGCAGGTTGATGTGATTCATACTTCTTCGCAATTACTGTTGACAAAGGTAACTACTGAAGATATGAGAGTGTTCTATGCTTCTTGGGTGTATGGGCATAACTTGATAGGGGATAGGCGAAGTTTATGGGGGGAAATGTTGTCTTTGGCTTCCTCTATTGGCACTACTCCTTGGATCCAGCTAGGTGATTTCAATGTGGTGCGGCGGATGTCGGAGAGGCTTGTGGGTTTTGATGTGGGCGTTGCTGCTGAGTTTAATGCCTGCCTTGATAGTATTGATATGGATGATATGCCTTCCAAAGGTATGTGGTTTACCTGGTCAAACAAGAGAGGCGGCTTGGGGGATGTTAAGAGCAAGCTAGATAGAGCTCTCATTAACTCCTCTTGGTTGGATTCTTTTCCAGAGTCTGAAACTACTTTTTTACCTCCTGGAGTTTCAGACCATTGTTTCATTTTGGTGGATATTCTGGCTGCTGTCCCGAGGCGGATACCTTTTAAGTTTTTTAGTTATTGGATGAAGCATGTCCAGTTCAAGTATGAGGTGCAAAAATCTTGGGGTTTGCCTATTCATGGCCCTTGCTGTTATCATTTGTATGGGAAGCTAACAAGATTGAAACCTTTGTTGAGGTCTTTTAATAGGCATTTCTTTTCCCAGGTTGGGGAAAGAGTCCACCTAGCACGTGAGGAGCTAGCTTTCTCTCAGGATCAGTGTGCTAAGCATCCTTTTGATGCTTCTTTGGCGAGTGAGGAGAAGGCTCTTTATGCCAAGTTTATTGATTTAAGTCTTGCAGAGGAATCGTTCAAACGTCAAAAGTCTAGAGTGCACTGGCTTGCTTTGGGGGATCAAAATACTAGTTTTTTTCATAAGAAAATGAAGTCTCTCTGTTTGAGAAGCAAAATTCTGAGTTTATGTGATGCTTCTGGTGCTAGGATTACTGACCCGATGGATGTTAAAAAGGAGATTCTTGGCTATTATGAGGGTTTGTTGGCTACCCCTTTCACTCAGAAGGTTGATGCTTCTCAGGTGTTGAGATTGGCTGTGTTTCAAAGGGTGCCAAGTGATGTGAGGTTGGGTCTAACTGCTGCTGTTTCTAGAGAGGAGATCAAGCATGCTATGTGGTCTATTAAGAAGGACAAGGCTCCAGGCCCAGATGGTTACAATGCTGATTTTTTCCAGCAAAATTGGGACATTGTGGGTGATGAGGTGGTTAAGGCCATTCAGATGTTCTTTCAAAGTGGTTTTTTGCCTCGTCAATGGAATTGCACTGCTCTGACATTGGTGCCTAAGGTTCCTTCTACTTCAATCAGAGATTATCGACCCATTGCTTGTTGCAATGTGGTCTATAACCGTCCATTTTGTGATCCCATGCCGCATGCCTTTAAATACTACTCTTCTTGTCCGTAAATAAATGTCCAAACCGTAAACTTAGGTCTCTAAAAATATATTTGTCATTTTTTTTTTATAATTTTTAAAGAAAAAAATACATGTTATTAAAAGTCTAGATTTGCAGTCTAGACATTTATTTAGGGATGAAGGGAGTAACATAGTATGTGTTGAAAAAATTAACAATTTTTGGGGCAATGATTTTATAAAAAGTTATTTGTAGGCTGTATTTGACCTAAATTATGAAAAATATATTGTACTCTTTTTGTTTTGGTAGATTCGCTGCAAATTTGGAGATTATCATTGGTTTGACAATGGAAATTGAAAAAGTAAAATATTATGGCTGAATAACCACAAGAAGTTTTGAAAAAATTCAAAAAGTGAGTTTGCTTGTCTTGTTTGAAATTTTTTTTCAATATCGCTCCATTCGTAGTTTTTTGATAAACCCTTTCGCCAAGATGAATATTTTTTATGGGAAACTTAAAAGTAATTCGTCATATTCAAAACACCAACTAGTAATTTTATGAATATAAGTAGAGTAATTTATTCCAAATCCCCCTCATAAAATATGAATAATGGTATCGAAGTGGACCCCATCGTAGGCCCAGGGGGCATGGGCTGGTCGAATTCTTTTCTCCGCGCATTAGACAATGAAAAAGCTTACCAAAGATCATAAAGAAGTGTTTTTCTTTATTCCTAGGCACATAATTTAGGAAAGTCAGAAATATTGTCTGCATTTAGATGGTGTTGTCGTGTCGGTAACGCTGATTTGTTACATTGTCGCTGTATATATTTCTCCCCATTATTGTCAGAATAAAATACTATACTTATAGTTGGTTGTGTTGTCGCTGTATTTCTCAAATTATTGCGAATTAGAAAAATCTAAAATATACCTGCAATGATCACCAAGATCTCAAAGTTTAGGAAGGACCCGGTTGCTGAGAAGTTTCCTCCTTTTGATCAGGGCCGGCCCTGTGGGCAGGCACGGAACGCCGGGGCCTGAGGCCCACAAAAAATGGACTTTTTTTTTTTGCCCCCAAAATAGAAGGATATGTTAAATATTAAGTATGTCAAGTATCTAATAAATAGCTCTATGTGGTGTAGTGTAAGGAAATGTGTCATCTATGTAGGAGGTTGCGTGTTCAATTCCCTCCTCCTACATTTTTACGCGAATAATTTTTGAGGTTGTACAAAAATTTGTTTCAAAATAAGGGTGGTGTGAGGTTGGAACCCACACCCTAGGGTTCCCACACCATTGCAAGCAATGTGTCATTGTACCACAAGACCATTTAATTTCTCATCTCGAAAGAATAATTTATATAGAAAAATTGAGACGGCCCATTTTCAAAACTTGACTGGAGCTTCATAAACCTCAGGGCCGGGCCTGCTTTTGATCACAGGTGTTCTTTTCAACAAATTTGATTCATTAAAAACACGTTAGAAGACTGGAATGAATCACCCAAAATGCACTCAGCAATTCAGACAATTGTTATCACCCAAAAGTCGTTTCAGCTTAGAAAACTTATATATCCAGTGATCTAAGGGCTCCAAGAAACTTCCCATCCATATTGGCCTATGGTCACCGCTAATTATGTGGATGCAGAATCACACATTAGTGTGTGATGAAAAAGAATTGTTACAGAAGCATAAAGAGTTTATGCAAACATGGAATCTTCGTCGCATAATTTTTTAAAATGGCTTTTACTTACGTTAAATCCTTACATTCATGAATTTTACTTGTTTGTGAGATTTTTAAAAGATGTTTTCACGCTAGCACTTGTGCTCCTGCACTCGCATACGCTCACGAAACCTATGAGTACAGACCCATAGGTACAGAAAATGTATAGAGGTGTTTGGTGACCCACTTGTGGGTCCCATACGGAAGATCCAAACCGTTCATTGATCGTAAAATAATTTTCCGAGGGGCATCTAGAGAAATCAGCTTGATCCAAAGTTTGTAAGTGGTCGATCTAAAATCCCCGCGTGCGTTTGAATGAAACAGGGGAATTTTAGATCGACCACTTACAAAAGTCGGATCAAGCTAATTTTTCGCGAGGCCCCTGGGAATATTATTTTAAGATCAATGAACGGTATGGATCTTCTGTGTGGGACCCACAAGTGGGTCCCCAAACACCTCTTTACATTTTCTGTACACCTAGCAAAGTCCTATTACGTGTAGTATGGAATAAACCATAAGAACTTTGTAGGTCTACGGTAGAAATTTATAAAGTCAACCCTAACTTTGTCTACTTTTGCTTTCTTTTCAAAGGTGTATAGGATAAATTTCTTGGACAATAATTGATGAGCTGGCCAAGGCCTATGACTGCTAAAAAAGACGTTACAAGTTTGACTTTAAGAAATATTTTGGTTATTATTTTTTTTGTTAACAGTATGGTTAAACATTTAACCTCATTAAACGTATCTCTTGGGAGTTGAGATTCCTTTCACGGTTGCACATATAATAAAATTATAAAGTGGATTAACTAATTAGAGTAACCAAAACCATGCTCAAAAACATTCTTAATTGGGTTTAAAAAATTCAGGATTAGTTTACGCTATATTTTTTGTCTTCAGCCTAATAATAAAAGACCACTCGTTTCTATTAAAAATACCATTTAGTTTGCAGAAAGAACTTGTCTAGAATAGTGAAATTTTTTCAACTAAATATAAAAAATATCATTTAGTTAATACCGGAAAACTCAATCCAATTAGAGTCTATTTGGCCTGCCCGTTAATCCATTTTGCATTTTCGAATTTGGGTTGTTTGGGAGTTGATTTATGAAAACTATTATATTAATAAAACAAGAAAATGCAGAATTTCAAAATCGCCTCTAGATAGAGTTTTCTGGATTTTGGTTATCCTTTCACACAAAAACATCTTTCTGTAAAATTTCTTTTGATTTTTTGTCTTTTAACGCTTTACAAGACATTCTCACACATATCAATCCAAAAGGGCCAAAAAAATAAAAATAAAAATAAAAAGTTAATTAGCCAATTAAAGTGAGTGGAACAAATTCATATACCATCCAAACTTATCTGTGATTTGATCTTTTATGTGCATAGTAAACTTGTGATTTACTATGCAAGCACCGTACGTTTGAATCTGTGATTCATGGCATGTGAAAGATGTTATTGCCCAGTCAAAGGTATTAATCATCCAACACCTTTTGAAAAATCAAATCAAAAGTCCGTTTCACACTTGCATTCATGTCAGCATGTTTGAAAAGAGTGAGACAAAAGTTGTTTGGTTTTTCTTTTTCACTTTCAAGGAAAATATTTAATGCATATTTTAAAACTCAGTTGTCTTTTTTTTTCCCTTCTAAATGTGTTAGTACTGATAGTTATCTCTCCAACGGGGAAGATTTAACAGAAGAACCAATAGGATAAAATGGTGGTTCATTTTGAGCGTGAGGTCTCGAGTTCAGCTCTTATATATGGATGGCAGATTAGCCCTTGTAGTAATCTAATACTCCTATATATTAACACACTTGGGTAGAATTTTGAAGTCATTCTCCTCACATACTCACATCACAAAAATACTACTTGGTGGAAATTACACCAACGTTTAACTACAACTTAATACCGAAAATACTAAATTAAAATACCGTAGTGGAAACTCACCCTAAAATCCTTTACTCTGGCACACACACACACACAAAAAAGATAGACTGACGAACTTCCAAGGAAAAAAATATGCTCAAACTTTTTCAGTAATTGCATTTTCTAGAATTTGTGTCGTCAAAAATATTTTGTCACGCAAAAGTTTGATGGCTTAATTAAAGAACAATTCATCGAGTAAGTTTGAGTTTGACAAAAGCAAGTATTTTACTATGGGTTATTTTGCGTTGTTATTAAGGAGAATTTTAAGAACATATAAACTGTAAGAAAAAAAACTGGGAGAAGCGGAAAACATCAATCTATGCATGCATTATGGCTTATTTTGTCTTTAGTAAAAAAAATTTAAACTTTCACCATATCTTCGTACTTTTTTAATTCCTTACATCAAAGCAAATCAGAAGAGTAAAACGAAATTAACTCAAAAAATATACTAAAACGAAAGTAAGACTCAAAAAAAGCCAAGTAAATTAATTTTTCTAGAGTTCCACTGCTCACAATTCGTTGGGTTTAGGGGGTCAAACTTGTCAAAGATTGATTATGGTCTTCCCAATGAGAGTTATTTACTCCCTCCGTTACTATTTTATTTATCTATTTAATGAGTTATGCTCTTATTGAGGGGAGGGGAGGGGGTTCTATGGTCACTGCTCCAAAGTACCATTTCATCTCCCTTTAAGTTATGTTGCATATATTTTGATAAATAAAAAAAATTATGTTTTTACTCTCTCTGTTCCAAAATATTTGTTAAGTTCGCAAATTGAAAAATTAAACAGAATGCAATTTTTTCAAGAAAACTTTAATAAAAAAATTTAATAATTTACTAGATATTAATGAGGTCTTTTAATTTATAGAAAAAGTTTGAGTTTTCTCTTAAAAAAATACATTAAAGTGTTCGTTTTTCCGGATCTGCCAATCATTTTGAGACGGAGAGAGTACAATGTGCTTACGACCTAACTTTGCGTTGTAGAGAGGGTTGCCCGAAGCATAGGGCTATAGGTCGGTTGTAGCATAATACCCGGAAGACCGAGGTATAATCCACAGGGACCAAATGCTACCGGCATCAGATTTTGACTTGCAATGAGAATTGTGTTGTTAAGACGACTAACTTTTTAGCGAATTTGTTTGTTGTTTCCTCTTTACCTCTAAATGGCTAGAAAATGAAGCTTTAATGCTAATTTAAAGGCAACAAGGTCTAGGGATTCACATCACCCATGACTCGGGATATTTACGGCTCTCAACTATAACTCAAATGAGATGCAAAGTCTAATGCTCTCACTCGAAAGATAAAACGATTATAATGGAGGTTGCACAAAATAAGGCGTTTGGTGATGGATAGAAACTCAGTGAGACATTTTATCGAACACCTAAAGTTCCATTGCTCAAAGCATTGTGTGTGCCAAGTAATTTGTCTACACCCAATCAAAGAGGTTAACAACTCTAAGTGTAGACCGAAAATAGGAGTGCTTTATCCATTCACAAACCCACAATAAGCATATAAACATGAGAAGCTAGCCGTTAAAACACCGACGTCATGGAGTGATATTCACCCCATGACCAAGCCTAATCTACTACTCACACATACTTAAAGCAAACACAAAAGGAAATGATAAGGAAAATGAAACATGGGACAAACGGAAATAAACTACGAATCTATTAAGATTAAACAAATACTTACAACCTTTGTGAAGGCAAAAGCCTTGAATCCAAACACAAAAGCCTAAAATCTAGAGAGGTGGTGGAGCAAATAAGGAATGAAGGGGGAGGGAGAGAGAGAGAGAGAGAGAGAATATAAGATAACCTAATATTTTGATGTTGGGTGGCTTTTATAGTCCCAAACATCATGTACAAAAGGTCTAAAATTTCCGTAGACATAAGTAGGATCAGGCACAAAAATCTGCCAAAAAGTGCAGTATATACCGATATCAATACACCTATTGATACCGGTATCCAGCATTAAAACTGCTCACTGGATGACAGATACTGGTATCAATAGGGATACTGATATCGACATCTCATCTCCTCTTTAGCACACTGATCACTTGATACCGGCATCAACACACCTATTGATACTAGCATCTCATGGGCAGAAAAGCTCATTTCTTCCTTTGATCTTCTCCTGGCCTTTTGGTCTTTCCAAGCCTTGTCCGGTGCTTCATTCTCGGCTCTTGGGGTTCGGTGGCAGAGCGCCATGCGGCCTTGGGTACTCGGGTACCCCTTGGCTATCCATGACGTCAAATCACACCTTATTCACAAGTTTCACTTGAAACTACCAAAAACACAACTACGTGCGAAATCAACCAATTACGGGTATGATATGCATGCGTGTGTGACAAAAATAAGATATAAGCCCCATTATTTGAACCAAATTTTGTACCCATAGCAAGGCTCGTTCATATAATCTTGTTTATAGGAGGCCAATATGATAAATTTAACTCATGACAAAAAAGAAAAGAAAAGTTAGTATTACTGAAAGTTAACCAATAGTTGTAAATCTGTTTGTTGAAGATTCTCCCATTACCTCATAAGTTTTCACCAACTTATAAGATTGCGGCTCTGTTTGCTAGCAATTATAACTTAACTTATTTGATTTATTTGCTTAAAAAATTGATGATCGGTGTTTGCCACATCAAGTATGAATACTTATTTCATTAGCATTTCTAACTTACTTTGCCAATAAATAAAAATGAGATTATTTTGAGCTCCAATTTGTTGCCTTTTAACTTATTTAAAGTTGTAAAATACAAAAAACACTTGTTCCGTTTCTATAGAATGATAAATATTAATGTGGATATTACTTGATAATAAGTTGTTCTGCATCTTATATAACAACAGTCTAAACTTTTATTTTGACTTACAAAAAGTAGCACAAAGTACATCTCCAAATCTAAATGTTTTGAATGAATAATCAAAATAATCAAATGAATAATCAATATAAGTGATAACAAACGAAACAGTGCAATGTAGTAATTATTTAACTTTTTGTAATCACGTGGAGTTTCATATTGGAGCTCACTTTGTATTATGTAAATCAGTTAAATTGGAGTATTGTATTGATTATATAGAATAAGTAGTCACTATCCTATAAGGGTGGACATCAGCCCATCAGTCTGCCCAGCTTGTCCAACCTTGTCCATATTTTTAAGGGTTTGGGCTATATACATATATAGTAGGCTCATAGGGGTAGGTTTATGTTGAGTTTTTAAGCCTATTTAGTTAATTAGATAGATTTGCGAACATCACTCAAAAATTAAAATCAAGCTCTGCCTGACTCGACCGGTAGAAAAATTTGCGATAATGTACATTATAGTTTATATGGTATCGAAAATATTTAACTCTATTAAGAAAGATAGTATATATATTTATAATCCCCTTCCAATAAGGGACCCTTATCGAAGCTAAAATGAGAACTTTTCACCACAGCCTTTGGATCTCATCCAAGGGCTCAGATTTTAAAGAATAATTCGCGGGTTAAAACCCATTCTGGGTTAGCGGGTCAAAACCCAAAAAAGGGTTATATTCTCTCTCTCTCTCTCTCTCTCTCTCTCTCTCTCTCTCTCTCTCTCTCTCATTTTCGGATTCACTAGGTTTTCGAGTTCTAGGTTTTCGGATTCAATCTCGATTTAGAATAACTAGGGGCGATTTCATAAAAATTAGGGCCGAATTCGGATGCAAGCTGAAAAAGCAATTGAATAACTATGGTCGATTTCGATTAACTAGGTGTTATTTATTTGATTGCAATTTATCTGCTTGATCAATGAATAGTAGATGTGGTAATTTCGACCTGGTTAAATCATGAACCTGTCGGACCTTTGTTTTGCACCTTACACCATAAGTTTGTGTTTCGTAAATAACGTGTTCCATAGTCAATAAGGATACATAATCTTATTTGTACCAATTTCGAGCTCTGATTTTCATTTTTATTTCTTTTCTTTTGGTAACGAGTTTAACTACGAGTGGCAAGACACCAATCGACCAAATTCTGAAGTTACCACAAATAGTATCAGCTTTTTGGCACCAATGTCTGCTCATGATATTTCTGACTGAAGTCCAAAAAAACTTTTCAACACTTCTAATGCTCATGGTGACCCCTGCAATCTGAATCTTTGTTCTTCTAAATTAAAGCAGTTTGGTGATTGAAATGATGTCTTAGATTCGCGAAGAACTTGCACACAAACTGTAACGACCCCTATTTTCGGCCAATTTTTAAATTCGAATGTTTATAAAATAAATTTTCTTTATTTTATTTTCATATTCCCTTAAAAAAAAGTTATTCTTAATTATCTTTTAGTTGTTATTTCACGTAATCTAGTCACGGGACTACATGGGCATGTCGAGGACTACCCGTTTCACCATCCGAAGCCCCGTGCTACCTCCCAACCACCTCATTCAATGTCAAAGTACGCTATTAACTCCTCTCCTTCCAAGAGTCACCCACCATGGTACTTAGGGTCAACATAGTACAATTGTGGTTGGAAGGTACCACAAGTAAATGAGAGAAAGAGAGGGGGGGAGAGAGAGAGAGAGAGAGGGAGAGAGAGAGCCGTGGGAGGGAGGGAGAGAGAGAGAGAGAGCCGGTTGAGAGACGGAGGGGGAAAGTACTTGCTTCCCAAGTGGGTACATTTGCCATGTGCAAAGTTCATGCACATGCCTAAACCTAGACCTAAAAATTACCAATTTTGGGGGAAATAAAATCTTCCCATTTATGGGAGATTCCTACCCATTTTATAGCCCTATAATAGCCTCATGGCTATACCTTTTGTTACTTAATTAGTAAGTAGTAGTTTTGTGTACTAAAAACTCCCCAAACCAAAGGTGATCATGAAAACTCCTACACAAACATAAGTGACTAAGTATTTCAAGGAACCTTCCATGCACATGCCCTTCATTAATTTCTATAGCCCTAGCCTTGTACAAACCTAGCCAACTTAGGCTAGCAAAATCCCACAAAATTCTCTCATTCAATGCATTCACATGGAGTGAACCTTCATGGAAAATTCTTGCACATGGGAGCAAACTTGGTGACTAAGAAAGGGAGGGTATGGCCGGCCATTTCAAGGGGGGGTGTATGGGCTGCCCTTCTTCTCCTATAAATACCATGCAATGTCTCACATTCTCCTCACACCAAAACCTCACACACTTGCCACCTTTTGTAGTAGTTTAGGAAGTGCTCTTGTGTTTTTGTTCTTGTTCTTCCAAGTTCTTCCAAAACTCCTTCAAAAACCCATCCTAGCCGCCACTCTCCACCACCCTCGGCCACCCTTCAATCCAAAATTAGGAAGAAAGTAGAAAGGAAAGGTGTTCGTATTCACCGGAAAACCCAACCTAGCTTTGTCGGCCCCGATTAAATTCGGACACTTGTAAGTTACCTTACTTACACTCTATCCTAGTTTTTCTAGACTAGAAATAATTTTTACGTAGTCGATTCGATCTCCTCGTAGTCGAAATAATTTTCCCGTGGTTGTTTACAAGTTGGTTCGGAAGAAAGTTTACTAGTTTTTTTTCGCTTACGGCAAAAAGTAAAATGGTGGCATAGAAAAAAATTACTTTTGCACACCCGTAGTCGTTATAATGCCCGCGTTGAGATTGTGTTCCAAAAATCACGTAGTCGTAATGCCCGGAAGATTTTTGAAAGGAAAGTAGTAGTTACCTTGCATGCACGAAAAATCGACATTTGGGAAATGTGCCGTTGTAATGCCCGACGAGTTTTGAGATGAGAAATACATTTTCAATGATACGAGATATTCCAAAAATATTTTATCAAAATAATTTGACTCACTGGAGATGATGAGATAGCCCAAGGCTAACACCCTTGAAAGTCTGTCAAAAAGACAAGCTTCGCGCTGTCTAAGAAAGGGATGGGTGATATTAACTGGATATTCCGACCCCCCGGCTTGGGACTTTCCTGGTTATCTCGTTGTCGAAAGTAGTCGCCCAAAAATGATTTTGTCTTAAATTGACATGTTTCCTGAGAAAGGAATTTTTCACGAAAAGAGTTTGAAAGGACATGTTGTACGAGCACAAATTGATACGATGACGACATGACATGGTTTGAGAAATGATTTTTTTTGAAATGATGATAAATAGAGTTTGAGAGGACATGCTGCACGAGCACGAATTGATACGACGACGACATGACATGTTTTTGAGAAATGGTTTTCGAAATAATGATAAGAGATGCGAATGATGATGGAAATGATGACGGCTAGTGAACGGACCTCATAAACAGACTGGTTAAGTTCACTGATATGAGACGGCCGGGACTAGTCCGATGTGGTGACAGTTGTTGAGCGGACCTCATAAAGAGACTGGTTAAGTTCAGTGATATGAGACAGCCGAGATTGGAACGATGCGGTAACGCAGCGAGAACGCCAACCCCAATTCGCGGAGAGGATGTGGAGGTTAGGGTTAAGCGTGCGTAACACGTAGTGGACGGACCTTATGAACAGACTGGTTAAGTTCAGTGACATAAGACGGCCGGGACTATGTCGTGTGAGTCGCGGAATGGACGGACCTTAAAACAGACTGGTTAAGTCCAGTGATGTAAGACGGCCGGGATCTCGAGCGGAGAGGCTGGGACTCGTCAGTTGAAACGAGACGGAAACGAGCCCAGTAACTTTCGAGCGATGGGAGATAATGATGATGGTTGTGGATATGAAATTTGAAGAAGAATACTATTTGGAAAGAATGATACGAGATACTGATTTGACACTACGGTTGACCTTATGGCATGAACACTGTTGTTATGGAAGTGAACTATTGCACGCACTCTGATTTCAATTACTCTGTTATTATAGTCACGTTTGAAGTGATGATTTTCTGGACTTGAAATATTTGTTGCCACCCTTATCGCATATTGTTCTACAATTGCTAGTCTAGGGTTTGAGTGGGATAATTTACTGGGGGTATCGCTCACGGTGTTACTTTGTGTAACCCTGGCATAATGCTATGATGTTGCCTGTCAACTCGGACGTATTATGCCAGATTTTAAGGATAGACAGAAGGGATTCTAAAGCTTGGGAGTTTGCGGAGCTGAGCAGGATGCTGCCGAGATTGATGGACGTGCTGTTGATTAGAGAAATCCCTAGTTGATTCTGTTTGCAGTATGTAATGTCAAGGAGAATTATGTAATTCCCAAGGTGGAAATCTTTTGTAAGGCTTATTTATTATTTGCATAATAAAAATATAACGTTCCCAAAAATCAGGGGCGTTACACAAACTTTGGTTACTGTGATGAACACGGTTTCTATTTTGGTTTTTTTTTTCCTTCTAAACAGTTTCTCGAGTACCAAATCCTTTTCTAAATAAAACCCAGGTGGCGACTCTAAAATTCTTTTTCCCAAAACCACCCTTTTCAAACAAACAAAAAGTGGCGCCGTCCACAGATACCGTGGCAACATCGGCAAGTAGACACAGTCCTCCCTCTCTTGACTACTTATACTTTATTGAGTTTTCACAGATCTACTGCATTAGAGGCAAATCTTTATTCTGGTGTAAGATATAGCTCATATAGTAAACAATTAGAGCATCTCAAGCCCTTACCCTTACTCCTTCTCTTACTCAAGTCTCAAGTCTCAAGTCTCTTACCCAAATAAATGTATCCAGATTAATTATCCATACCAATTCTAATCTCAAAATGTAAGAAACTAGCAGCTACTAAATCAAAGCAAAGTGTTCATAGCATGCAATAATTAAGTTAAAAACCCAACAGGAAAAGTGTTAATGTTCATATAATTTTGACATATATAAGTACTCTGTGTTGTTACAAATTCCACAAGTTATTCAAGCACACAATGGCTATATTTATTAAAAAAGAGTCAATTGATAAGTATAAGGCCGAATGCAAAGATACAAATAATGTTGTGTCCAGTGTCTGAGCCAACCAACAATAAGGAGGCGAAATTTGTAAACCAAATCTCGCATAGCGAGAAAAACATTGTTTAAACCAAACGAAAACAATTACTATCTCAGTGCAACGTAAATCTATATGATAAGTCTTTGCAAAACCTAAAATGAACCAAGAGAACTTTCAACATTATTCAAAAACTGCATCATGGTTAAAGGCCAGAATAGACAACTTTACAAATCGCACCCTAATTCAGCATGTTTGCAAATCGAACCCTAACTCAGCACATAATATCAAACTCGAATTGGTTAGGGTTTTTTCCGAAACCGTAACTCTAGGTTACACATTGAACGCGAGAGAGAAGGGAAGAGAGAGAGAAAGAAAGGGAGATATACCTGATGCAATCAAAACCCACTCTTGACTCTTGATTTCTTCTTCTTCTTCGATCGATCGTCTGCTGCTTGATCGCGTTCGATCGTTTGGTTTTTTCTCTTCTCTTCTCTTCTCTTCTCTTCTCTCTCTCTTTCTCTCTATTACGCGTAATCTGGAAAATGGGATTTAATTTTAACCCCAATAAAGGCCTTGACCCGCGAGATTGCACTTAAGTGACCTCCTGATGAGATCCAAGGGCTGTGGTGAAAAGTCCTCATTTTAGCTCCCATAAGGGTCCCTTATTGGAAGGGAATATATATATAGGAGGCATTTCTACTAAGGGTTCCCTCATATAGGCTACGTGTGGGATTTTTCGTTCGGGATCGAATTTCGATGATCCGAACCGTTAGATGTGTTTATAATGCGTTTTTAAGGTTCAACGTGAGGATTCGTCAAAAAAAAAAACATGGAAGGGCATCCGAGCATTTTTCAATAAAAACGTACATATACTTTTTTATCGAAAAATGCTCGGATCAAGCCAATCCGGGTAATTTTTTTTTTTTGACAAATCCTCGCGGTGTACCTTAAAAATATGTTTTAAACACATCTAACGATTCGGATCATCGAAATTTGATCTCGAACAAAAAATCCCGCACCGTAGTATATAAGGGATCCCTTATTGGATATTTATTGTGTATATATATATATATAGGGAGAGCTTCTAGTCCGGGCTCCGGACTTCCGGACCTCCATGTTCCCGATATTTTTTTTATGATCCGAACCGTCCAATGTGTTTAAAACGTGTTTTTAAGGGCCCCCGCGAGAAATCATCAAAAAAAATGCCGGGAAGGGCTTGATCCAAACAGTTTTCACAAAACTGTAAATGTACAGGTTTTGTGAAAAACTTCTTGGATCAAGGTCTTCCCGGTATTTGTTTTTTATAATTTCTCGCGGGGACCCTTAAAAACATGTTTTAAACACATTGGACAGTTCGGATTTTGTGAAAATAATTTTTAAAACCTTCAAAACGCCCAAAACCTTCCCGTCAGGGATCCCTGACTGGAAGCTGGCGCTATATATACAAAAAAAACTTCCAATAAGGACCCCTTATTGAAGTTACCCTGCGGACCTCCCATTTCTGGATCAAATTTTGACGATCTGAACCGCTCAATGTTTTTATATAGTGTTTTTATCAAAAACTAATCGGATCAAGCCCTTCCGGGTATTTTTTTTTTTTGGAGATTTCTCGCAGGGCCCTTAAAAACACGTTTTAAAAACATTGAGCGGTTCGGATCGTCAAAATTTGATCCGAAAAGTCAAAAAAACCCTTGGTCCGCATGGTATTTTACCATAAGGGGTCCTTATGATGAGCTTATCCTATATATATATATATATATATATATATATATGAAGGGGGATAAGATAGTAAGGGATATTACATTATATATCAAGGATG
>JAXBDA010006545.1:0-20406 GCA_036023075.1 Gaultheria prostrata
CTTATCAGATTTCCCAAGTTTGCAGAGGAAATACTTATGTGTTAACAGATCTAGATGGTGGCATGCACCAACATACTACAAATGGCAAGTTCCTTAAACATTATTATCCCACCATGTGGGAAATGGGAGACTTCGGTGAAAAGCCACCATTGAGATAATGATTACTGGAAAAGGCCTAGAAGCAAGTTGAAGAAAGACTTCTAGGCCATACACAGTGAAAACCGTCATAGGTAAGAAAAGTAGAATTGCATAAAAGCCTCAGTGTTAAAAACTAACAAGTTCAGAGGCCATAATAACCAGATAGTCAAAATAAAGGCCTTCAGCAGAGGCTACCCAATTTAATTACAACCCAAAAATCACCTAAGGCCAACAAAATTAATAGTTCAGGCCACGTGTGGAACTATTATTAATAAAAGGATTACAGGTGGTCCAACAAGTTCTTCCTAAGGCTTTCCCAAGACATCTCCAGGCCTTTAACTTTGCCGTCAACTTGTTCCTTCGAACTGCGGAGATCCTTGACTTGGAGGGCATCGAGTTCTCTTTTGGTGGCAGTAACCTGGGAATATACTCCGGCTTTTTGAGAGATAAGGACTTCATGCTTGGAATTAACAGTTTTAAGGGCCTCCTGAGCAAGGCTAAGCCGATGTTGAAGGTCGTGAACTTCTTTTTCGGCTGTGGTTTGAACCTTGGAACTTTCATCAAGTTGGATCTTAAGGTCCTTCCAAGCGGCCGCTTGCTGATTGAAATCCTTAGCCAATCCTGCAGCTTTATCGAGCTTCTCATTGACAACTTGGAGTTGTTGGATAGAAGTGTCATAGGCCTCAACAAACGAAGGGAATTCTTGGTTGAAAGAGGCCAAGATAGAATCTTGGGGAGAAGGGAAAACCTTAGCTTCAAGCAAGACGGTCATCAATTCCCTCAGCTTTGATGAATGTCCACGATGTAGGATACTCTTAAGATTTTTTCCCAACGCTGCCTTGAACTCTTCCTTGGCCTTTCCCACTTGATTCGAGCTAACTGCCGGAGGAGCTGAAGAACCTGCTCCACTTCCTGAGGTACCAGAAATAGAGGTGGTCACGATTTCCTCGATGGACTTGAAGAGTTTCTCTAAATCGTCATCCCCAATGTCACCAGCTTCTGCAAGGCTCTCAGACTCTAAAGGAGTGGAGATGTCAGCCGCAAGGAAAGTATCTCTTGAAGGAGGAAGGCCAATAGAAGTCTGAAGTCCTTTGCTTCCAGTCTCGTCCTAAAAAGATTCAAAGGAAAGAATAGTCAAGCAAATGTGATATAGATCAAAAGAGAAAAATGAAGAGGCCTCAAGAGCTCCTACCTTTGATTCCCTCTCAGAAGAATCAACAGGTACCTCAGAGGCCTCCTTCTCGATCCTTCCACCATCAACAGCCTCCCCACCATGAGTCTATATAGGCTAAATGATCAACAATGGATCTAGAATAGGACTTAATATGGTAGTAGAACGCAAGTCCATACCTGTTGAGAAAGGCCCCCATCATCCAGTGGAGTGGGTCCTGAGGTATCCCTAGAAGGAGAAGAGCCAGTTGATTGATCTTCATCTTGGGATCCAGATTTCTCTTCATTGTCAGACTGAGTTGTATTTCCGTCAGAGTCAGTGTCTGGTAAGGGATCTACACCTTCATGGACCTTTGAAGAAACCTCAACTTCAGGTTGTTTGGGTAAATCAAGGTCCTCAGGAGAATTAAAGTTTTTAGATCAATAATTCATGAAGGCTTCATCCTTGTTGAAGACAAGCATATTTGCCAAGATTTTTACATGGGGGAGGCTGTAATCCACAGAAGAGCTCGATGAAATGTAAATAGCCTCGTGTGCAGTTACCTGTTGCTTTCTCGGCTTCCTCTGCCTTGATAGAGAAGGAGAGACAGGCCTCTGGCTTTGAGGGGTAGAGGCCTATGAAGGTGAATCAAAAGGAACATTAATAAAATGATATGTCTAGCAAAGCCTTAATTAAGGGACTTACCAGGCCTTCTGGCGAAGCTTTTTTCTCATCTAGAGATTTGCTCCTCGTACGAGTTGAGATGTTAGAAGCATGGATCTGTTAAAGGAGTTACAGGAGTTTAGTTGAAAGTTGGAAAACAACCGAGGACCTTCATGCTATAGACTAATGGGTCAATTACCTGCAAAGGAGCTATGGGCCGGTCTTGGCTTAGCTTTACCCTTTTTTCATGAAGAGTGGCCTCTTTAGCCTTTTTTGAGGCACTTTGAGTAGCAAGGCCTATGAGGAAGAAAAGTAATATAAAAAACACAGTGGTTAAGTACAAGAGTTATAATTGAAAAGAGTTTATGCTTTTACTTTTCTTTTAGAACGACCAGTGGCGGTGGAGGCTGTATCCATTTCCTTTTTCTTAGCGGTTTCAGCACCAGAGGTAGTGGTGGCCTTAGAACCTTGCCTGCTTGATTTTTCAGGCAGAGGGGGGCAAATTTGGGCCAAAACAGTTTCTATAGGCATTTCAAACTCCTTTACTATGTAAGCCTCCCACCATTTATGGAAGGATTCAGTTTTTTCTGGAGCCTCGGTAAAAGGGAGGAACTTGAAGTATGCCTTAGCTTTGGTGTATTCGTTCATAACAGCCTCAAGAACTGTGGCATGAATGACAGATCTACCGCTGTAACTTTCATTCTTGGAAAGGACAGGAGAGGCTGGTACAACTTGGAGCATACCAAATTGGCGAGAAAATTGGGCAGGATTATAGAATTCAACCCCGCATTGGTAATTACCAGAGGTAGTAGCACCCAGTCCGAACAGCAGGTCTCTAGGAATCAAAAAGCTGGCCCACATGTCTTTTTCATATTCAAGAAGTTTGCCAGAACTAGGAGGTGAGTTCTTAAGACAGTCAGGAACAGTATCCCTCTCAAAGGGAAGGTACTTGATGCCCATAACTTGATCAGTAAGGTCAGAGTAGAAGAATTTGAAACACTCCTCGAAGGATTTTTTTACCTCCAGCCCCATTGTAATTGCTTCCATAGCAAGTGGCATTAGGGACTTTGGTCATTTTAGGGCCTAATTGGGGAAAATACGACCAGAGCCAAAGGGTAACAATCCATAGTAGACCTGGGGCAAATGCAAAGCTATGCTCAAAGAGTTCGCCCATACCCCTATACAGATTGGCTAAAACCAAGGGAGCTAGTGCTAATTGCCGCCCAAAAGCAAGGGCTTTGGCAAGATCTGTAAAATCCTTGGTGATTTTTCCAGAAGAAACACAAAAAATAAACCTATTTAGCCAATAGATAAGGAAAGAAACATGCTCAGTCTCGGTGACATCACCTTCCTTTCTGCAATGGGCAAGAAAAGTGGTATAGTTGAGATGCCCTTTGCCGGGATATGCATACAAAGGCGTAGACTGTGTAAGGAAACAATTGGCCTCCTCACCATGTGCACGGAGGCCTGTAAGAAAACAGATATCTAGGATAGTGGGAGACATCATACCAATTCTGAAGTGGAAGGAATTTGTATGGGTAGACCAGAATTGAGCAGCGGCCATGAAAAGCCCTTTATCCATTTCAAAGCGGCATTTAGAGAGCATGATGGCATCATAGATCCCAACTGTCTTCCAATGCTCTCCCTTTACTGCAGCAAGTCGGTCCACCCATTCGATGTACTCCTTGTCAGACTTAACCCATAATCGATTGGGTCTGTCCTTGTGATATTCCTTCCAATCTGGTTTAATTGACAGAAAGGGGAGCGAAATACCAGAGTATGGGTGAAGCCCAGCCAACATAGGAGGACAATCGGCATCAAAGGCAGGACCCAATGTCACTCCAGAACGAGCATGTATAATCTTGATCATAACCTCTTGATTAATATAGAGTTCTTCATCATCGATGACTGCCTGGATTTCGGCCGAGACACTTGCTTCTCGACGAGAGGCAGAAACAGCCTTCTTGGAAGCCATGGACGAAACTCAAAAGAGAAAGTGAAGATTTGATGGTCAGGGTTTTAGTGTTTTATGCGGCGTTACAGAGTGAAGGAGAAAGAAAGAGATTAAAGGATTGAAGTTGTTTTTGAGATAAACAACTGGGGTTTCTATCCTCATCAGAGATTTTAAACGAGTTTTATTGCCATTAGGATTCTTGAAATTCCTGCCACCCGTTAAGTCCTCAATAAATGGTGCCCCACTTCACTGTCAAGGAAATGACACGTGGAGGGTCAGGGTTTAGGTTAATGATGAGAAAGAAAAGAGACGTTAAATGGAAGTCTCATGCTCATAGTTGTCTTTTTTGCCTTTTTTTGAAATTACGCGCCTTAAATCTGTTAGAATTAAGGCACGAGGGGGCAATGTTTGTGCCCAAATTTGGCACGAAGTCCTAACAAGGCCGATAAGAACAGTTTTTGTCATTATTAAATTAATTAGGCCCAAAGGCCTAATGGGCCAACACCAACTTCATCTTATTCCACAACAAAAGCCCAGTTGGTAGTTGGATTTGTTGAAAATACTTAATGAAGACCAAATTAATTTAAAAATGCTATTTATGAAGAAAATAATAAATGGCAATTGACGGACTTAACGAAATCCACGTTCCTAAAAACATGGGAGTGGATCTCATATGTGAGTAGATGGTTTCGGCCATGAAGAGATGGAAAGGTAATCAATGCCAGGTGTCGGCAGTTCACAAAGCCATCTCAAACCTCCATCACCCCACTACCCTTAAAACTAGGAAAAAGGAAGATGGGTATAGAGGCTCTTGCAGCGCCAGAGTTGAAAGTGTAACCGCTAGTAACTGCCATTTTGGAGGGAAATTGGTAAGGCATGGACACTTGGCGATCATCTATAGCAACCAAAGATTGAAGAGGACACGTGGCAGCATCCCAATGCAGAGGAAGCTAACACCCGAGGCCTATAAATACAAGAACTCAAGACAAAAGAAGGGTTCCACAACCAATTAACCTCACGGTTTCAATCAAGTCACACGACTTATCTATCAAGACCCTCAACCCGTTGCAAGCCTCTCAACCTCGTTGACGCTACCAGCCTTGTTGAGTCATCTTTTTACATCGTTCTTCAAGTCTAGCACGAGTCTAGGTCCTTGTTTTACTATTTCATGTACCCTACTTTTGTTAATCTTTATTAATGAAAGTTGGATTTTGTTTATTTCGTTGTTTCTCATTTTCCACACGGTTGGGAAATTTTTAAAGTCCTTTACGATAAGGCAACTACAAACCACTTTGCAACTCTACCCTTTGGGTTGCACGCAACCGCTACGTTTAGAAGTCAGAAAAAGGCACGAAGGCCTTTACAACAATCGGACTGTACCGCACGGTCCTGGCACGCCCGCAACACAAACCGCTCAGGCGCTCGCGGTTTCCTTAGGAGTTTTTCCAGAGAAACACCTGCATCTGAGCGATGCCGGTTTGCATGGTCTGAAATAGGTTCACGGGTGGGTTCCCCTGGTTCCCACCGCCACCTTCATTTCCAACTTGGCTAGAGGTTGCATCTTCCACGAAAGGGGGTCCATTATGAACCAGATCGTCGATATTGGTTGGATTGCGAGCTGCCATTCCTGAGGTTTGGAGACCACTTCGCGTGTTTACCATCAACCAAACTACCTCCCCAGCAGAGTCGCCTGTTGTAGGATAGGTTCTGTGATGGATGAGCTGGAGAGGTAACAATAATTGACAATAAACAATAGAAAAGGGAAAAGAGTGATCAAGAGGAAGGGTGAAGGACAGAGCAAGAGTGTCCAGAAGAGACTAAGGCAGAAGATAGCACTTAGACTGATCTATGGCAGCCCCAAATGGTACTGAGAATGGAATGATCGCACTGGGAAGAATGTTCTCCTTCCAAGAATCAGTGTTTATCTACTTTCTCTCTCTAGAATCCACCTTGGGAATGTGAGGGAACGTCTCATATTTATAGGCAACCTGAGCCAATGATCTGGCTCCAAGTTGTCGTCCTATAATGTGAGAGCGCGTGTCCCTTCCGTACATCCTCATTGCGCTGGTGACGTCACCCACCGCGCGGCTGACCCACGCGGCTTGCTTGGGCACGCTACTCCACCCCTCGCGCAGAGACCCTCTTGTTCTTTTATAGCCACCAAACCGCAAGATCTCCCTTTATTCTCGTGTGGGCAAGGTCATGACCTGTTCGGTCGTGCCTATACCGCAGCCAAGCCTTAGTGGGCCCCTCAGGTCCTGCCTTCAGACCAGAGCAAGTATGATTACTTGGGCTATACATGGACTGGCCCCTCGCGTTCTTGCTCATTTATATGGGCCGCGCCAGTCCTGAGGCCCATGGGCTTTTCTCCTTGTACAGATGGCCCATGGTTGTGGAGAGATGTTTTCCCCAATCGGGCTCTGATAGCGTGCAACTGGGTGCTACTGCGTGGGATAGCCCGCGCCAGTGGTTTATGGCGGTTGATACAGCGCACAGGTGCCACGTGTCACATAGTGACGGATGACACTTGTCGTCATGGTATTGGTAGGTCAAACCCGAGTCGGGTCGTCATGTAGTAAAACTGCTGACCTTCCCTACAAGTGTCATACCTCCAGCACTCTCCAATACCCACCAAGGGTCGTGGCTACCCCTCGGTTGACAGAGCCCAAGAAACAGTACAAAGTGCACAAAGCAGCACCTCCAAAGTCAAACCTGTGAGCTGTCTCTAAGTTTGCTAAAGCTGGCAACCAACCCTACCGGTTCGGGAACAACGACGCATCAAAGAGATACAACAAGTAGGCCCTTGCCATCTGCTCTGCATGATCATCTGACTGTGGCTCATCATCAAAAATAGCCTCCAGAATATTGTACCTCACTACAGCATCCCTCCCACTTGGTCTCTCTCCTAAGAAGTGCTCTATGGCACCACGGTCCAAGTGCAAACCCGAGTCAAATGGGATAGGATCTCCTCCAACCCTCAAACCTGTGATAGCTGCAAAGTCCAATGGGGTGACTGTCATCTCTACAAACCTGAAATGGAATGTGTTGGTGGTATCCCACCACCGCTCAACTAAGGCTCTCAGAAGCCTGCGATCCGTTCGCAACCCAGTCGACAGAATCTGGATAAATGGGCCAAAACCTGCAGCGTCCACCAATCTCCTCACTCTCGGGTGCAAAGCATTGTAATATCTCAAGGATTCAGCAGACCCTCCATAACCTGACAGGGAGCTCGTCGACTGATTCAAAACAAAGGTGCAATCTTACAAGTGCATGACAAAAGGAAAAGCAACAATGAAAAGCAACAAAAGGTAAACACTTACCAGCGTTTTCATGGTTGAAATGTGAGTCGCTCGGTCTCGCAAGATCAACCCCTCATCATATGAGTCCTGCAGTGGGGTGTACGCATCACACCCAAAAGGTATGAAAAAGTGAGTCCGTGGCTCATAAGTCTCAGGTGTAAAACGCCGTCTCCGTCTGTGAGCCGTCTCTACCTCCTCAATAACGGTCAACTGTGGGGCCGCAACTGCTACCTCTGCCTCTCTCTGTCTCTCCTCTCGCTCAACGTCTCCCAGTACACTACCTTCCAGAATGTTTACAAAGAGCGGGTCGCGACGAATAGTCGCCGCTAAGTCTGCATCCTATGCTCCTTCCAAGGTGTCCCTCAAAGTCACCCCTGTGCCTCGCGATGAGCCAATTTGAGCAACAAACAACGGAGGCTCCTCTCTCTCCTCAGTCGCTATGGCCTTGCCTTTATCTACACTAGTCAGGGCCTAGCCGACTATGTCTTCCACAGAGACTTCCCTATCTCTCTGATCACTGCTAGCACCCACTGGAATCTGGGTCACTACCCGTTCGCAACCAACCGGCACAACAATCACCCTTGTAGCATCCCCAAAGGAACTACCAACTTGCGGGTCCCCCTCAACGGCCCTCTTTTCTACTCGGCACTCGACACTCGACACCTTCAATTTCCATTTCAATCTGAGAAGCAGGTATATGTATACTAACCTCATCACCGCCACCAAGTGCCGCACGGGACTCCTTACCGGCCAAACCCGACAAAGCCGGGTCTCTTTCAGTCGAAGATGGCATCTCCACCTCTCCCTCATGCGACGGCATGGACTGCCCATCACCAACAACCATCGTCGCCACCCCTGCTGGCACCGGCGGCACTATTCCTCCACTGTGTTATGCCATGCGTGACTCCATACCGGTTGAACTTATCAAAACCGAACCAATTTCAGTCAAATTGGTCGCCGCTTGTACCTCCTCCTCTGTGGGTTGTTGCATCTCACCACTAGAAGTCAAAGAACCACCCTCACCGTCGCCGGAATTTTCCATAACCGGAGCTTTCAAAAGTTAGGGTTTCACTCGGTTTTTGGGAAGAAATTGAACAAGAGAAGGGAGAAATTGATACTCAAGTGGTTGGTTCACTCCTCTCAACATGCAACCGCTCGAAATCTTGAATATGGAGCGTGATTCTAGGAAACCGACGGTTTTCTGGAAAAATCTTCAACCGCGAGCACCGCGCGGTACTCTCTCTCTGCCATACGGTACAGTTGCCAAGGTCCAGAATTTTCTTATCACGAGGTATTTCTATTCTTGCTCAGGTACTTACATTACCTCATTTAAAGTCCTCCATGGCATTTACCTCTGTCCAATTGATTTTCCAGAAGTCATTTAAGTCCTCCACGACATTTTTCTCTGCTAAATTGATTTTCCAAAAATCATTTAAGTCCTCCATGGCATTAACTCTGTTCGATTGATTTTCCAAAACTCATTTAAGTCCTCTATGGCATTTACCTCTGTCCAATTGATTTTCCAAAAATCATTTAAGTCCTCCATGGCATTTACCTCTGTTAAATTGATTTTAAAAGCCTTCCACGGCATTTTCTAAATCCTTTTAAAGCCTTCCACATCACTTTTAAAGCCTTCCACGGCACTTTTCAAAGCCTTCCACGGCATTTTTTTAAAAATTATCCTTGAGCCTTCTACGGCATTCTCCGGGAAATTGCAAGCATTATCAAAGTTTTTATGTAAGCCCTCGTACGGCATTCCTCGTCCGAAATTTTTTATGTAAGCCCTTGTACGGCATTTCTCTTCTAAAAAGTTTTTATGTAAGCCCTCGTACGGCATTCCTTGTTTAAAAGTTTTCATGTAAGCCCTTACACGGCATTTTGAAAAAGTTTCACGACATTTAAATATTTTCATGTAAGCCCTCTACGGCATTGACTTTTGTTCACCAAACATCGTTCGTTTTTCCCTCATTGAAAAATGAGGTGTCAACCTTTTCACATAGCATGACAAACCCTGCAGAACTACGCTGGTCTGATCCTTGCAAGAAGGTACGTAGGCAGCTTGAAAAGCGCGACCGCATACATGATTATTAACATGTTTTTCTATGCTTAAGGATATCCGGGGCAACGGAATTGGGTCGTCTATATCTTTGACGCAACTTGAATCACCCGATGATACTCGAGTCTCGTCAAAGAGGGGCAACTGTAGACAACCCAATTTGGAAGCTTTGGACATCTTTAAAAGTCCCGATGACGAAAAGAAACGCCCGAATGGAGTTTTGAAGCAATACTTGAACTAAGAACAAAGTCAACCCAGTCCACTATACCGTGCCATACTCCCCCAAGTCCCGTGTGACCAATTTCAGCCCAAAAACCCAGTCGTGACTCATGTTTGCACCTCACGGCACAGTTGACCCAGTCAACTATATCGCACGGTACTGACATAGTGCCGCACGACACTGTCAGACATCAATCAAACCTGCAACACGTTACCAGCAGCTCTCTCTGAAGGAAAACTGATTCCTGCTGCGTTCTTGGTCCCTAAGGCACGCAAAGGTGCCGTGTAGCCTACCATTTTGGAGTGTAAACGTGGGTTTTCATGATGAGGGGTCTCGGCTCCCTCTCCTACAAATACCGGATCCATCTCAAAGAAAAAAGAAGAAGAGAGAGAGACAACAAAAAGGGAGAGAAGAACTCCATCAAAGAACACCCTAAAGCTCTGTTAGACGCATTCCTAGCCATTACTCTGTTAAAACTTGACCTCAAAAAATACAAACTGTGTCCGAAACCCCCATCGGCTACCCTTCCTACCACCTCCAGTCATACCCACTACTCAAGACCCTCATTTCCCAGCTTTACCAGGTCCATTTAACACTCACACAACCGAGTTTCAAGTTCTAGTTCGAGCATTCACTTCAAAACTTCATTCCTGAAGGTAAAAACCTCCGTTTCGCCACCGAAGTCAATCACTTTGGTATTTTGAGGGTAAGACCAAGTTCAAGGATGTTCCTTATACCTCTCTGGAGCTTGGTGTACCAACAATGCTCAATAAAAACCAGCCACAAGAATATGAAAGTTTTACAGTAGTGCTGTACGGTACTTCCATAGTGCCGTGCGACACTTCTGTTTAAACCAAATATTTTGGAGCCTTGTTTCTCTCAGCCAATCAATGTCGTAGGGTGGTAAGGTATTTTCTGGCACATTTCCAGTCAAAAACATGATTTTCAAGTCTCGGTACATGGCTCTTCTCTCATGAGAAACCAAAATTTTCATTCCAAAATGTCAAGTTTTGCAAAGCTATGTACTGAAAACACTAAGCTTTCCTTCTACTGTCCAAAACCAAGCTTTTCTCACTGTCCAACACAGTTCAGTACCATACGGTACTATGATTTTAACTAAACGGTACTATGACAGTACTGCACGGTACTGTCTTGCAAATCAGAAATTTCAAAATCAGTTTTGTTGCTCGGACAGTGAGTAATGTTGGAGTTTTCTGTTTTAATTATTTTCTCGCATCATTCATACATGCTCATGTGTGTTATTGCTTATTTGTTCATTATTATTGTTAATTGTTTATTTGTTTACTGTTATTTCTGTTATTATCAATTGTTTATTTGAATAAAGTTCGGCAGTAAAAAGTTTTCCAAAAAATCCCAAAATATCTAGTAGAGACCGATTTTTATCGGGCACGTGGGGTGCATTTTTCGAACAAAACCTTCCCCACGGGTAACCTGGCTCCCGAACCCAAATCTCTAATTTTTCGCATACCAAACCCTTTTTTAGCGGCACAAAAAGAGTCATTATTTTTTCTAAACGGTTCCTCGGGTACCTAACATTTTCCAAAAATTAAACCCTGGGTGGCGACTCTAAAATTTCTTTTTCCCTAAAATTCGCCTCTTTTTCCTTTTCAAACAAAACCGCGTGGGCCATTTTCGCGACCGTCCACAGGTAGCATGGAGCAACTCAGGACGTATGGTTACATCCCGAATGTAGCGCATCGATGCCAACCTATGGTCACGAAAATTAAGCCAGCCCAGGCCATCAAGTTCGTCAAGCCAGGGGCGGACCAAAGCTGGGATACTAACAGCCATTGAGAGAATGTGGAAGATGATACGAGATGAATATGCCATGGAAGCAAGGCTACTTATAGCCATTCTAGCAAGAAAAGTCCGAAAATCTCAAAAAATGCATGCCTCGGGAAGCATGCCACATCGAGAAATGCAAAGGCCAAGCAAAATTTGTAAACTTTCTCAAAATAGGTTTGGTTTAGCATCTCAAGGTTGTTAGACGTGCAAACATGCATGGGGAAGTCAAAACGCAAGGCAGACTGCAAGCAAATAGTGTCAGAGGTGGACCTACCAAACAGTAGCATCGTACGACATCAATATAGGCACCGTGCGGCATCTGTTGCTACACGGCACGGTGTCAGTGGCTATTTCTTGGCCAAAATTCCAACTTTGGCCCTCCAGGACCCATTCCGTGCTACTTTTGGCCACTTTTTTTGTACATACAACTCCAAATAAGTATCCAAAGCTTAATGGAATGATTGCTTGGCATTTTCAAGGACGTCTCGATTGACGGATACGCCGAAAACCCCGGATACGGAGATTCGGGCGAGATATTGCAACTTTTCTACAACTTCTCGGGATATTCACTTCAAGCAAGGGTGTCATGCGTTTTCAAGCTCGGGAAAGATATGCCAAGTGTGTTTCGCGATTTGGTCAAGTTTATGTTCATTCGGAAGGCCCGGGTCCGCCTAAAACTGAGTTCTGGCACACTAAATTGCAATTTTTCAAAATTTGATCAGATTCATGGGTTTGCAAAGCATTTGGCATACTTTCGGGGTTTGTGGGATTAATCGAGCCAAAATATCAAGCTTCGGGGCGTTTTACACTATAAATTCCTCTCATTCATTCTTTTTCCAGTTTTCTACATAAAGCCAAAAGTGTCCAATTCTATCGAGTCAAGTCACGTGTCTCTCCCAATTTTAAATTTCTTATACATGCATTTCCCCACGGTGTCTCACACATTCTCAGTGCCAGATTTGGTTTTTAAATTCAAGTCTTTGTTAATGTAAGTCATTTTTACATGATGAAAATGCGAATTTCTATAAAAATCATATGTAAGCATCCATATCATAAAAATGTGCATATATCCAGGGGCAAAACATGCCCAACATCAACAAATCTACCATGGCACGCAAGCCGCATCCATGAAAATAAAATAAAAAATGGGCAAACAGGCGCCCCAAATAAAAAAGCAGGCACACAGGCCTGACCTACCCTACTCAAGAACGGGCCCTCTTCTGCACCCGTGGCCTAAACTCCTCAGACTCAACAGGACCCGTGTCCTCCTCCTCACTACTATCTGTCTCTCCCTGCCTAAAAGTCCACCATGGCGGTGGAGCTGGACCTCCTGGTACACTCCCTCCCGGCCTCTCTGCTAAAAACTGGCGGTCTTGAAGCTCTCTGTCAGACAGAGGAGCTACAGGGCCACCTCCAGCACGCCTCACCCCCATGTGCTCTGTCCTCGGAGGTGGAGACGTACTCTGCACAAACAAAACAAATTTCATCAGTATACAAGGCTGATAATCAAGTCTGCAAGCACAAAAAGCACAAATCAACAAGGCAAAAGGATTGCCTGAGAAGTCCCTCTGCCGGGAGAAGGGTTAGGACCAGCTCTAAGCCCAACTCCCTTGCTGGCTCCTCCAACTCCTCTGCTCACTCTCTCGTAGCCTTGCCTGCGCCACCAGCTCCATCTCCACCACCTCTGTCGCCGCCTCCAGCTCTGGCTCCACCGCTTCTCTCAGCACCGCCACCACCGCGGGCACCACCTCTAGCTCCCCGAGCTCTTCCACCACCTCTGGCACCTCTACTCCTGCCAGGTCCACTCTCTCTGATCACTACTCCCGGCTCAGCTCGGGGACGCACTGGAGGAACGTCACCTATCATCAGCCGGTGGACTAAAGCCTCAAGGTCAAGGATCAGCTGATAGGACTCAGACGCCCAGCTAGCGGGAATCTACAAAACAAAGAAAAAGCGTTACACAGGTATTCCAAATAATGCTTAAAGAGAATACAAACTAAAATGTATTTTCTTTCTTTTACAGGTTACCTGAACAGAAGTAAGGTCAAGCAGGGGTGCAACCGAAGGGATGTCCACCACTCCCATCATCCCTCCAGTCGACTGGACCTCTATCTCTCTCCTCAACACCGGCAAAGCGGTCTCCGTGGCAGCTATAAGGGTCTCTACGTCCAATAAGCTAGCCAGGTCCTCAGTCAGAAAGGCCTCCCAGTCCGAGGAATTGCTGAAAGGAAGCTCAGTATCCAGCACGATGTACCTCTCTATCTCTGCCCGCGTGTACTCGTCAGTCCGCTGTACGCCAAGGGGAATACACCCCGGTATCCTGAAGTGCTCCAACCTAAGGGACTGACGAGGCACCTTCTCTCCCAGTGTGGACGGTAGGGAACCAGACCACATTTTTGGTTTTTTGAAAACGAGGCGAAGTAAGGGAAAAAGAAAATTTAGCGTCGCCACCCGGGGTTTAATTTCTGGAAAATGTTAGGTACCCAATGAACCGTTTAGAAATAATGTTACTCTGGTGCCGCTAAAAAAAAGGGATTTGGTCTGCAAAAAATAGAGATTTTGGGTTCGGGAGCCAGGTTACCCGTGGGGAAGGTTTTCTTTGAAAAATGCACCCCGCGTGCCCGGAATTTTCCGGTCTTTACTAAATATTTGTGGGATTTTTCTGAAAATATTTTATTGGAAACTTTTATTCATATAAAGAAAACGACAATAACAACAATTAATCACATAATGCACAAAATAATCGCAAAGTAAAATAAAATAAAAAAACATTCAAGAGATGACATAAAAATAATAATGAGAGGGGAGTAATAGTAAAAACACTAACTTGAGGGGTGAAACTGCAATTAACCCTTACTGGTTTTCCATAAAAACAGAGCATCAGATTGCCGAAAATAGAGCATTGGAAATCTGTTACCACTGATGCCGTGCGGTGTCAATCTCATGTCGTACGGTTCAATGGATTACACTGTGCGGTGTCAATCAGCGTACAAATTTTTATGAAATTTTGATTTTCAACAGTATGTCAAAGGTGACATTTTGGTTTGAAAATATGAGTTTATTTGATTTGAAAATCATGATTGAAAAGGAAATGATGTATCTCCATGACCATGGATAAGTCGCGTGATACACGTCCGAGAGATTTATATTTTGATTGAAATCGTCGTTCTAAATCCAAGAGAGAGCTATGGAGCTCCCCTCAGACCTAGTTCACACCCCTCAAATTAGAAACAAGATTCTGATAAGAACACGGGTTATACCTCGAACTGATTCGACAAGAGAGATGGGATCGGTTGAATGAAAAATGGGTACAGGACGGGTGATTTAGATAGAGTAGAAGTATAGGGACGGAGTTTTGGGATGGAGAAGCTCCACTGAGATTTCTTATGGTTGATTGTACCAAGTTTTCAGTTGTCCTTCATTACCCGAATTGTTCCAGCCAGCATCGGTTTTATAGGTGTGGAGGTTGTATTGTCCCACACGTTAATCAAAGTTCTTACGGCCTGAAGTCGGGCTACGGGGTAGGGGGTTTCGTACGAACAACCAAGATTCGAATTGCAGGGCTACTCCAGGATTCGCGGTGATGGGACAACGATGCCATACGACATGTCCAACGTACCGTACGGTACAACAAAACATACCGCACAGTGGAGATGGATTTTTAAGCCGTACGTTTGGGGAGATGAGGCCGTACGGTTCAGGTGGGTTTAGGATTTTGGTTCTTTTGATCCGTTTGACCCGAGGGACCGTTCCGAGCTATATTTTGCGTGCTCTTTCATCATTGGGGATGCACAAGTCATCAAAATTGGGGTGTCTACAGTTGCCCCTCTTCGACGCGGCCTAGTCACCATCGTGTTGGTGCAAGTCGCGTTGAAGATTCAGACATCCCAATTTGACTAACTGTGCGAAAAATAGTAAAGCAGGAAATTTGGTCGAGCTCGGAACTTCCTACGTACCTCGTTTGTGAGAATCAGACCAATCGTAGTTCGGCGGGGCCGTTATGAAAAATTTGACACTTCATTTTTAAATGAGGGAAAAACGAACGATGTTTGCAAAGTGACGGAAAATATTTCGGAGGCTCAGAAAGCCGTTTAAAAATAATTCAGGGGCTCTGAAAGTTGTTAAAAATAATTCAGGGGGCTCGGAAGCCGTTAAAAATAATTTCGGGGACTCAGAAAGTCGTTAAAAATAACTCCGGGGGTTCGAAAACCATTAAAGATAATTTCAGGGACTCAGAAAGTCGTTAAAAATAATTCTGGGGGTTCGAAAACCGTTAAAAATAATTCGGGGGATTGCAATGTCGTTAAAAATGATTCTGGGGGTTCGAAAACCGTTCAAAATAATTTCGGGGGTTCGAAAACCGTTAAAAAAAATAATTCTGGGGGTTCGAAAACCGTTAAAAATAGTTCAGGGACTACAAAGTCGTTAAAAATGATTCTGGGGGTTCGAAAATTGTTAAAAATAATTTCGGGGACTTAGAAAGTCGTTAAAAATAATTCCGGGGTTCAAAAACCGTTGAAAATAATTCAGGAGAGATTTGAAATAAATACCGTGGAGGATATGGAAATTTTGGTTTGATAAATGCCCAAAAAAAAACGGTTTTGGGTAAAGTAATGGGCCATTATGAAGGTGCAAGCAATTGGAGGGACCAAAGTGTAATTTTTAGAAAATGGGAAGAGGGGGTACCGTACGGCGGAGAAAGGTACACCGCGCGGCTTAAAATGGGACACCGCACGACGTCTCTGGCTAACACATACGATTTTGTAACCGTCAAGCAATCCCGATCTTCGTGCTTTGTTGGTTCAAATTCTGACTTGTTTACCTTGTAAGGAGAGCAAAAAACCGACTCTCACTGAACCGATTTCTTCCATTTTTCTTCAATTTTCTTGACTCCGTACAATTCTTGCTTTCCAAAACTCACGGCCATGGCGAGTTTGGGTGGTGAGTCAAGCCGGCTTACCACTTCCGGCACTAGCTCTTCGTCGTCGGCCCATGGAGGGGAAGAACCGGTCGTTGATTCGACCATGGGTGGTGTGGCTTCAAGCCAAGTTGGCTCAGTTGGGGCTGGGCCTAGCGGTATTGGGCGTTGTGCGGTGTCTATTGGGGATGAGAGACCCCGTACGGGGGAAGATCATTCTCATGCAGCGGAACCGAGCGGCGAGGTGTCGCATACGGCAATACCCAATGGCGCTGTGGCACTGGTGGATGAGCCCCATGGTTTGGTTGGTGGTGATAGTTGTCCGGCGGTTGCGGGTGAAACTCCGGTGAGTAGTTTTGCTGATGATCAGTCTACAGGAGACCGAAGTGTTGTTGTAGACACCCCAATTTTTGACCCTGCGTCTCCCCGATGATTAATGAATGAGAATATGTATAATACCTTGAAAAGATCGATCGCGTCTTTAAAATCATTTGAAAAACAACAAAAGAATTTTCAGAAATAAGGGGTAAACGACCGGACGGCTTTGAACCATTGACCGGGCGGCTTTACTTCCTTTCAACGACCAGACGGCTTTGACGTCAGGATCGGACGGCTCTCCCTGAGAACCGACCGGCTCTGTCTGTTACCTGTCTTGTCGGAAAATCCGGGTTCAGAGATTTTATTTCAGAGAATATATTCCCCGCGTCGGGGAATATCATGATGATGAAAAAAAATTCGCGTGATCCGGTGGTTAACCCGAGCGGCTATAAAATCAAGCTCACTCCCTCATTTTCAAAACGGTGCTTACAATACCGGAGATCGAAAAAAAGAAAGAAATATATCGTGCAAAGTTCTCCTACTCAAACTCCAGAAATCCTCAAAACCACTGAGAATCAAACTCAAAATCAATTTCCTTCGGCGTCTGAAATCGACTCAATCAAGGTATAAGAATCGTATTTTTTTAGGGCCGGATTCAGTAACCGTGCTCTTTTGAGGGGTTTCTTCCCGAACTCGGAATAACTCCCGTAGTTATCTTCGAGTCCGGAAAACTTATTTATAGTAAAAAACCTCCTGAAGTATCGAAACGAGTGATTTTTCATCATAATCACGCGTTTCGGTCTGTTTCTCGGGACACATTTCTCTCCAAAACATTTTCTAAATATTGACACTCCTCTTAGGAGAATTCTTGTATAAAAGAAACCGATTTTCGAGTCATAACTCCTTCCTTCCAGAGGATAGAAAATATTTTTTTGAAGAACAACCAGAGGACCGGTCGGTCCTGGTCTAGGACCGGACGGCTCTCGGATCAGAGCCGAACAGCCCTCCCAGAGAGCCGAATGGCTCTCCTTTATTTTCCCCTGTTTTCCAGTAAATCTCCCCTGTTTTCTTATCCTCTGGTGCGATTTACATTTTCAAAATTACACTTTTTCCCTCAACTTTACTCTATTTAACATTTACTTCCTCCATTTTATTTTATTTCCTGATAAGTCCTGTTAATTTCATTTATTTATTATTTCCTGTTATTTAATTGTTTAATTGTCAAAGATTTTCAATAAAACATTTTCTTTATCCCACAAATATTTAGTAGAGACGGGGAATATCCCGGGCGAGCGGGGTGCTTTTTCAAAAACCTTCCGCGCCCGTAACTTGGCTTCCGGACCCAAAAAGAATCTTTTTCGCGGATCAAATCTTTTCCGAACGGCACAAGAGTCATCAATTATTTTCAAACGGTTTCTCGGGTACCAAAAGATTTTCTGAATTAAATCCCGGGTGGCGACTCATTTTTAAATCAAAAACATTTTTCCGGAACCGCCGGAAGTGGCCGTCCACAAAATGGCGACTCTGCTGGGGATTCCTTTTAAATTAATTTTTATTTTAGTATTTTACACTTGTAAAACGACCCTCGAAAGCTTGACAAGAACGACATTGCCTAGTGCTGTCAGAAAAAGGATTGGTGTCGGGGTGAAAACCCGATCATCCGGACTGGAGCTTTCTCGGTTGTTTACTCGAGTAAAATCTTAAAATATTAATTAATTTAAAAAGTGAGCCAGACTTGAAAAATAATATTTTTTGAGATTTTTGAAGATAATTTTATTGAAAATCTTTTGCATTTCACGTGCATCGATGTTGGATAAGCCCCGCCGCTGCTTCTTGGTTACCCTACACGGCTTGCCGGTGTTAGGACATCCCAAGATCTCGGCACCCTTGGACGATGATGAGTCAGCCTGCCACTTTAACCTTTGTCATGCAGTAAACTTGACACTGGAAAGGCAAATATTGGCTCTAGTCTGGGTAACCCCCTAAAACCAAAACCCGGCCTTTGCATATAACTGACCGTAGAACCTTCCAACCTACGACAGAACCCGCAGGGTAGGATTATGTGTGATACCATGCTAATTGTTTACCGCTTTCCATATACTTTGTCTCTTGTACATAAATACTGTCTCTTATACACCGTTACTTTGTATATACATCATGCATACATACTAACCTCATGCATATGCAGGGTAGTTTTGCCTTTAGGACATCACATCATGTTCACATAAGGTTGTCTCAATGGTCACTTAATGCGTTGGACATACAAGGATTCTTTTTTTTTTTTTTTTTTAAATTCTACAATTGGCTCTCTTTCCCATTGTAAATAGTGTCTCTTTCTTTTCATTAGTTTCACCAATGGCTGATGATTCAAACAAGCACCTCAAGTCAACTTTCACCCACCATGACGGGACTCCAGTGTGGATCATAGAAGAATCTCTCCCAATGCAGCCCCTCGAGGCACCTGTTGAAGACAAGCCAGGAAAGTTGAACATCGAAGACCATATGGGTGAAGAACTGGACCAAATGTTTCGCCTCATTACCAACATTGACATCCCGGGAACCACCCTCATTTGGGATGACTATCAAGGATGGGAAGTTCATCTCCCAGTTGAGCCAGTGAATAACCCAGAAAAGATCACGCTAGTCATGGAGCAAGACGATGGAGAGATGGCCGAGATGCCACCGGTTAAAAATTTCGATGAAAATGGGCTTCCAGTTTATGAGTTCCGCGATCCAAAAATGGGACACATTTATTGGGATCAGTGTGAATGTGCCGATTGCTATGAAGACTGTCTCAAAAACAACAATGGCATGACTCCGCAAGAGTTCAAGGAACAATATGAGAATGAACATCCTAATCAAGCGGGTCCATCCTCAGCACCACCACCGCAAGAATAAATCAGTCGCACTCCTCTGTCGAGTCTGTTTTTTTTGCTTATCAAGTCTGTTATTTGTTATTTGCTTATCGAGTCTGTTATTTGCTTACCGAGTCTATTATTTGCTTATCGAGTCTGTTATTTGCTTATCAAGTCTGTATCAGTCCAGTTACCAGGCTACTTTTGCACAAAAAACAACGCTTGTCTTAGCATAATCTAGGAAGTCAGTTTGTAATCCAAGTTAGGTGTTTTTAATGAAAGTCTGTTTGAGAAAAAGAGCCAAAACTTGTAGTCCCGAACTACGTAACGGCCTGATTCCTCCTCAAGGATACATAGGCAACCATTTCAACGGTCCGGCCGTTATTTTCAAAACCTTTGGGAATCTGAATATATCCAACGGAATAAGCAGAAAATTGAGACAATCCTCTCATGCATCTCATGCATCATTCTTTTGTACATAACTTTGCACATACACTATGCATAGCACACCTTAATTCATTTATACCTGTCATCAGTAATAACCATTGGCAAAAAGAAGAGAAATCTCGTACTTAATTGGACTCGAGCTCCCGATCAGCGATTAATTCGAATTGAGTCAAGAACGGTACAGTTAACCGGAGAATCAGCTATGGCAGAGAGAACTGAGATTCAGCGTCTAAAGGAAGCTTTGGATGAGCAGAAGGTCAACAACGCCAAACAAATCGCTCAGATGATGCTCATGATTCAAGAAATCACTTCCCGGATTCCATCACCAGGGGCAGGTCCGTCAGGGGATCAGAATACTATGGAAATGGAGGCTGTTTTAACCAAGCTATCCAAGCTTGAGGAGTCTATTCAAAAGCAAGAAAAGATTGCAACCACAGGAATCGACATGGAAAAGCTGTGCCTTTTCCCAGATGCAAAGCTCCCCGAAAGGTTCAAGCCTATTGACTGGGACAAGTTTGATGGTAGTGGTGATCCGAAGGCTCATTTGCAGACATACGTGGGTACCTTATCCATGTACGATGT
>JAXBDA010006546.1:0-20399 GCA_036023075.1 Gaultheria prostrata
TCCTCAGCTTTCCCACTCTCGATCCTCGTGCATGCCCTTCCAACAACTCCGATTAGCGCCAACACACCTCAATTTTCTGCAAATTAAGCACAAACACCAAATCCAACCACGTGCACGCATTAAATGGGAAATTAGGGTTAAATACACGAAAATCGCGCTAACTCTACCCAACTTAGGCGCTTAAAATCATGCATTTTGCGCGCCTATCAGTAACATACAGACGCAACCCTACTAAGCCTTACTTCTCTCTGGTTTCACCTCTCCCATCCTCTCACTAGACCGTCGGAGTGCCTTCCCTGGCCAATTTCCGGCCAGGTTGGGTGCTAACGTCGGGTTCGTCTTGTGCAGGTGATTCAAGAGACGTAAGATCCAACCCTCGACGGTGAAAGAGAGTCCTAAGGAGGTCCGCCGGAATTCAGGACACCACAATTGGCGACTCTGCTGGGGATCATTAACCCAGAATCCGGTGTTCACCCGTCGCGTTTGAACTCCTACGCCTCTCTCTCCACCACCTTCTCCACAGCTTCTTCTCACCATGGGCGGAGAAAACCACCCTTAAGACCCCAACCACCCTTCCTCCTCCAACGACCCAAAAACCACCCCCCACATGTCTGTTGGGAAGTTCACCGGACTCAGTCCGAGTCCGGACCAACAGACGATTCAAATCCTGAGTCAGCGTTTAGAACAACGCGATGCCGATATGGAAGCCATGAAGGCGCAGGTGGCAAAGCTCTCGGAGGCCATGAAGAAGAAGACGGCTGCGGAGGCAACCGCCACCTCTCACGGCGACGGCGGTGGAAGGAGGCGCTCCGCTAAAGACCGGATCTCTCACCCCAATGAGATTGCTCAAAATCGAGCTCTCGTGCTTCGGCATGGGAGTACCTCAGTCGAGCACTTCTCAAAGGGGGATCGGATCCAAACCTCTCATCCAAGGTCATCACAGATCTTGGAATCAAGCGCCAGGTCCCCTTTCTCGCCTCTCACCATCCCATGAGACGGTTTACTGCTTTGAGAATGGGGAGTTTATCCCTATCTACCTAAGAAAAGACCAGGAAGCAGACGGGCAAGAACGCTCGGTTCATAGTGCTCGGAAGAAGTCCCCTCCGAGACTTACAAAATCATGCGACTACCGTCCCCACCTCGAGGCCAAGAAGAAGGTCCTCAGTGAGATCCATGTTGCCCCGAGGGGAGTGGACAAGGGGAAGTGTCACGTCTACCCAGAGGACGGGCGCGATAACAACAAAAACCGTGGGAGGGGCGTCGAGCAAAATCCACCGAGAACCAACGACCGAACAAATCATCACCGTCACCAGACCGAGACAACAAAACGCCGAACAGAACACTTCGGTCACAGTTCCGAGAAGAAGACACGGACGTCTGATGGGTTTACCATCCCCCCTCTCCCACCGCTCCCGAGCGTGGACGAACGTTTGAGACAGCTGTCTCGATCGCCATTCACCAAGGAAATCTCCTCTGCTACCCTCCCCGCCGGATTCACCTTGCCCAAATTCAGCCGTTACGACGCCTTGACCGATGCCTACAACCATCTTATCTATTACAGGCAAATCATCTCCCTCTACACCTCGGATCAGGCCATCATGTGCAAGGTGTTCCCTACCAGTCTCGGTTCTCTCGGAACCCTATGGTTCAATAAACTGGAAGAAGGCTCCATTGGGAGCTTCAAGGCCTTAGAACGAGCCTTCTTGTCTCAGTTCTTGACCAGCAACGCCCAGCGCAAAGAAGTCGACTCACTCCTCAGAATGAGGAAGCGTTCCGACGAGACCCTTCGCCAATACGCAAAACGCTACTAGGAGCTGTTCCACCAGATTCAGGGCTGTGACCAGGGCGTAGCCTCCACATCGTTTAAGCACGGGCTGGAGAGTAACAGCCCGGTATTCGTAGACCTGATGCTCCACCCCCCGAAGAACATGGACGACCTGATGGAGCGAATCAACAAATATATAGAGCTAGAGGAATTGTTAACCGAGCGTCATGCTCCAACCAACAAATCCTCTGGCCAGACCATCCATGTCTCGGGGAACCAAAAGAAAGCTGTCAACACCATTAAGACCGGGCAGAAGAAGCCCCCGAGAGCCAGCGACTTCGTGGCTCGCGAGACGGTCTTCACCGAACCCATCTACCTGCTCCTGAAACAGATCGAGCACGAGCTGTATTTCAAATGGCCAAACCACAAGCTGGGCACCCATGACAAGGGAAAGGACAAACGAGTGTACTGCACATATCACCGAGAGCAGGGACACTACACCACGGCCTGCGATCCTTTTAAGCTATACTTGGAGTCCCTCGTCTCGGCAGGGCACTTGGATTGGTTTATCGATCAGGACAAGACGTTGGCTCGTGCCCAAAACCCAAAAAATGGTGCTGGCGCCGAATTGATAATGATGGACGTGATTCATGGACCGGTAAATAAGATAACCGAGGAGAGGCTCTCTCAAGAGACCGACCGAGCCACATCGGCAATGCAGATGCTCTCGGTACGGGCAGCACCGAAGCGAAAGCTACCGACGAAGGAGTCTCAGTGGACAATCTCGTTCACCGAGAAGGACTTAGCAGGTGTCCAGCTCCCTCACAATGACGCCTTGGTGCTCACGCTGTTCCTCAAAGAAAATGTTCAAGTCAAGCGGATCTTGATTGACCAAGGGAGTGTTGTCGAGGTCATGTACTTCTCTTTGTTCAGACAGCTCGGGTATACCGCGGACGATCTCAAACCGTCCGAGGTCCCACTCATTGGTTTAAACGGAGCCCCGATGTACCCACTGGGATCAATCTCTCTACCGATCCGAGCCGGCTCAGTTACGAAGGAGGTAGAATTTATCGTAGTGGATTCTCCGAGCCCATACAACATCATCCTCGGCAGGAAATGGCTCCATGACATGAAGGCCGTCGCATCATCCTACCACCAAATGCTTCGATTCATTGGAGCTGGCGGAAGGCAGGAGCATGTCTGAGGTGACCAGCTCGCCTCGAAGAAATGCTATATTTCGACCGTGGGAAGGAAGGAGCGAAAAGGGGAACGGATGAAGCTAGTACAGTGGGTGGAGGCCCCAGACATGCCAATACTAGAAGTTGTTGGGCTGCCAGCCAAAGAGAAAGCAGTGGAAGGCCTCGTGACTGTCCTAATGAACGAAGACGGCAACCGTTTCTTCCTTATCGTCTCGACCTTAACCGAGACCGAGAGGGAGGAGATGACGGCATTTCTAAAGAACAATATTGAAGTTTTCGCTTGGACGCCGTACGAGATGCTAGGGGTGAACCCGAGCTTTATCCAGCACAAGTTGAACGTCGATCCAAGGCGAAGGCCAATGGTCCAAAGACCGAGACGGTCAGCTGCAACACATGCCGAGGCGGTAGAGAAAGAGGTGGATAAGCTGTTGGAAGCCAAGGCCATTCAAGAAGTCCAATATCCGACATGGCTTGCCAACACGGTGGTAGTCCCGAAGAAGAATGGGGATTGGCGTGTCTGCGTAGACTACACGAACTTAAACGATGCATGTCCAAAGGATTGCTTCCCAATCCCAAGGATCGATCAGCTCGTTGATGCTACGGCCGACCACGCACGACTCAACTTCATGGATGCGTATAGAGGCTACCACCAAGTTTTCATGGATGAGGCTGACATGGAAAAAACAGCGTTTATCACTCCGAGAGGAATCTATTGCTACCAAGTCATGCCTTTCGGGCTGAAAAATGCTGGGGCTACATATCAGAGGATGGTGTCTCGGATGTTCAAAGATCAGCTTGGACACATCATGGAGGCGTACATCGACGACATGGTGGTTAAAAGCATTGACGAAAAGGACCACATCTCGGATCTGACGGAAATGTTCTCTGTTTTGAAGAAGCATGGCCTAAAGCTCAATGCCGAGAAGTGTGCTTTCGGAGTGGCCTCGGGGAAGTTTCTGGGACATTTGGTCACCAGAAGGGGTATTGAAGTCGACCCTTCCCAGTGCCAAGCTGTGCAAAAACTCGTCTCACCGAGCACAATCAAGGAGGTTCAAAGGCTAACTGGCATGGCAGCAGCACTCAACCGATTCATAAGCCGCTCAGCGGACGTCTGCCGCCCTCTTTTTCAATCAATCAAGACAAGTAAGAGGAAGTTCCAGTGGACCGAGGAGTGCGAGCAGGCATTGCAGCACCTTAAGAAGTATCTCGCCGAACCCCCCCTGCTCGAGACCCCTCTGGAAAATGAAGACCTCTTCCTCTACCTCGCCGTGTCATTACACGCTGTCAGTTCGGTACTAACGCGGGCCGAGGGTTTGGAGCACCGTCCGGTGTATTATTCAAGCAAAACCAAGACGGGGGCCGAGACAAGATATCTTCCCATGGAGAAAATTGTCTTCACTCTCGTCACGGCTTTCAGGAAGCTCCTCCCTTACTTCCAAGCCCACACGATCATCGTATTAACCGAATACCCACTCAAAGCCCTTCTCCGAAAGGCAAACCTTTCCAACCGAATCTCAAAATGGGCCTGTGAGTTGGCCAACTTTGACATCCAGTACCGACCAAGAACAGCTATCAAAGCCCAGGTGTTGGCAGACTTTATTGCCGAATTCACTCCTAAGGGTAGACCAGAAGATGAAACGCCGAGCCCCGCAGCCCAACCCGAGACCACTGTTGCTCACACGATCCTTGACAGAGAATCCTCACCCAAAGTAATTATGACCAACACGGCAAAACTCACAGCCGAGCTTGCTCTCGCTGACTCGGAAATGCTGGACGTCTCCCCACAACCCGAACCTTCTTTAACTCCAGATTCGCCTACCGAGGCGCCAGCACAAACGGAACATACCATACCCGAGGACACATACGTCTCCCCCTTTTCAAGCTGGACGATGTTCCATGGGGACGTATGGAAGTTGCATGTAGATGGAGCGTCCAATTCCCAAGGCGCAGGAGCAGGAATCGTTCTCGTCTCCCCTCAAGGTGTGCTGCATGAAAGTGCCATCACCATAGATTTCCCGGCCTCCAACAACGAGGCCGAGTATGAAGCCCTTATCGCGGGGTTACGGATGGCACAAGCAATGGAGATCAAGTCCCTTATGGTTTACAGCGACTCACAGCTCGTTGTAAACCAGCTCAACGGGGAGTATGAAGCTAAGGACGATCGGATGTCTCGGTATCTGAGCCTAGCTCGCTCAATTACCGAGGCGTTTGAAGAAATTCAGATCCATCAAGTGGGACGAGAGCTTAACTCGCATGCCGATGCCCTCGCTGGTCTCGGTTCGGCATGTAAGGCCTCCGAGCAGAGATCCATTTCTTTCGGAACGATTGCTATACCAAGTTTTGAAGCATCACAAATTCAAGTCCTCAACATTGAGGTAGGACCGAGCTGGATGGATGAGCTCGTTTGTTACCTCCGAGACGATAAACTTCCTGCAGATAAACGGGAAGCACACCGGGTCCGCTGCAAAGCTGCTAACTTTTGGCTCTCACCAAATGGGGCTCTCTATCGAAGATCAAGGACCGGACCTTACCTCATGGTCGTTCACCAGAACCAAATTCACTCCGTTCTCCAAGAGCTCCACGCTGGAAGCGAAGGCTGCCATTCTGGGGGACGGTCCATTGCCCATCGAGCCATCACTCAGGGGTACTGGTGGCCAAAAATGAAGGAAGATGCCGAAGCATTCTTCAAGAAGTGTCACAGGTGCCAGCTGTTCAAACCATTGATCCACCAGCCAGCTGAAGACCTCCAACCGATCGTCAGTCCTTGGCCATTTGCCCAGTGGGGCTTGGACATTGTTGGAGAGCTTCCACTCACTCCTGGAGGATTTCGGTACCTCATCACGGCGACCGACTATTTCTCAAAGTGGGTAGAGGCCGAGCCATTGGTTCACATAACCGAGGCCAATGTCAAGCATTTCCTCTGGCGGAACATTATCTCTCGGTACGGTGTGCCCTACGCAATCGTCTCAGATAACGGCAAACAATTTACAGGGAAACAGATGAAGGAGGTTTGCGATACTCTCGGGGTCTGTTTCTTTAATTCTACCCCTGTCTACCCCCAAAGAAATGGTCAAGCCGAGGCATCCAACAAAACCGTAGCCGCTGGCCTCAAGCGAAGACTTACAGCAAAGCGTGGAAAGTGGGAGGAGGAGCTCCCTCATGTCCTCTGGGCTTTTCGGACTACACCGAGACGTTCCACTGGACAGACACCGTATTCAATGGCTTACGAAGTAGAGGCTGTCATCCCTATCCAGAAGGGGTTTCCAACAATCCGAACTGAGTATTTTGACGAACCAACGAACGATGCAGCCCTCAACAATGACCTCGATCTGGCCAAGGAGAAAAGAGAGACGGCTCGGATTAAGTTGGCAGCCTACCAGCAAGAAGTTGCTAAGGGATACAACAAGACGGTTCGGATGAGGACCTTCTGCCCGGATGACTTGGTCTTGAAAAAGGTCACTGACAAGCACAAGAAAAAGAAACTCATGCCCAATTGGGACGGCCCATACCGAGTCGTGAAGAAGGTTGGCAAGGGAGCCTACAAGCTAGAAGACATGGATGGACAGCTGGTGGACAAGCCGTGGAACGCATTTAACTTGAGGAAATATTATGGATAAAATGAAGATTGCTCGGATGAGCTTTGCCCTACTCCTGTTGTTTTCCTTTCCTTTATCCCTAACAAGTTGTAATTCAACGGAAGTATTTATGAAAGGAATTTAGTCGCTTCAACTGTGTTATTTCAAATCATCAACCTTCACTCCGAACCTTAAGGGTTCGGTTGAACCCCCCTAACCGACGGGATACTTGTTGAGCACAAGTACCCGTCTGATCTCTCGGTGTAATCATCGAATCCACCTTAAATCAAGTCATCCGACCGAACCGCTCATATACTAATCACGCACTCTAACCGAACCTAATCAATCAATGATTGCATAACCAACTCGATCAAAAATAAATCCAAGCACGAACGAATCCTCTTGATTCAAGGGGTATCACTCAATCACAGATTTACTTCTATCATCACGATCTATAGTATAACCGAGTGCTCAATCCGATACAAGCAAGTAATCGTCTCGGGGATAAAATCCTTGAATAGATCAGACCACATTCCCAATCAGGGGTATTGACAAAAACATTTATAACCGAATCAAAACGAGGTGAAATCAGCGGCACAACCGTGCCCGTCCTATCCAAATCTCTCGGGTCTCGGTAATTGTTACTTGGTGTAATTCTTCCAACATTTTTTGCCTTCACCATTCACTCCAACTTAGGCCAGGGGTATTGCTTTGGCCTAAGCCGGAGTGAATGAGGGGTATGCACGAAATAAGAGGAACAATTCACACAACAAAGAAAACCGAGACAAAACGATCAAGCCATTCCAGAAAACCGAGTCGATTAAAACAAAGAAAGTATCAAGCAAACCACATAAATTGTTCAAGGAAGAAGAGAGAGTTTGAAACCAAAATTACACCGGCTCGGCTCTCGGCCGACCATACTTGCAACAAAATTAAAGAAATTGTTCAAGGGAAAGAAAGAGCTACAGGCGGCTCGGGAATCACTGATGGGCATCGGGAGAGGTATTCTTCTCGGCATTATCAGCAGGGTGCTCTTCGAGCTGGTCTTCCTCATCGTCGATAATATCGATCTCGGGGGACTCTACCTCGGGTACGGTGCGAAGATCCGAATCAGTCGGAATCAGTCGGAACGTTACCCGCATCAAGGCCAAGACCGTACCCCCGAGCGATGCCTTTCTTGTAATAGACCTTTGCCCCCTTGAGGTACCCAGCATCCGAGATGGATGAGACTTGCTCGGCGTAATACTCTATCACCTTTTTCTTCCCCTCGGCAAACCCCATCTTCCGAGCACCTTCCAGGTCCTCAGCACGCTTCCCCTTCAACTCCGCCAACTCTTTTTTCACCCTCTCGAGCTCCCCAAGCTGCTTCCGGGCGTCTTTCAGTTCTATGCTCTTGGCCTTTACGTTAAGCTCCACCATTTTCCGCCGCTGCTTCTCGGATTCATAGCTCTGTTTCAGGGCAGCTACCGAGTCGTGGATCCCCATGACCTGGTTCTGGAAGTTCACCATGTTCTGACCAGTCTGGAACAAACAAACAAGACAAAATCGTTACCGAGGCAAAAGGTTAAAGGGAAAATAGCAAATTGAAAGAGCGAGGGAGCATACCAGAGCCATACTGGCGAAAGCTTCCACAACTGCCCCCTCGAGAGTGTCTGAGGCCTTTTTCATATCCTCCGGAAGGCACACGGCGTGAAGCAGTGGGAGGGCAACCTTGGGGTTTGCTCTGACCGAGTCGGTTGACAGGAGGGGCTCGCCAGAAAAGAATTTTGGAGCCACCACGTAGGGGACAACGCTGGAAGGGTCGGGGAGAGAGTGAACCACTGTCTTCTCGGCGGGGGTTTTCTCGGGAGACCTTTTGGACTTATCTTTCAGAACAACGGTGCCCGCCCCGGAGGCCTGTGTGAGCTTCAGCCACCACCTGTCAAAACAGTTCTTTTCGGTACGGTGGGGGGTCCGGCCTTTTTGCTGCCCCTCTGGAAGTCCGCAAGATTGGGGAGGTCACCGAGGTCGTCCGCCATGTCAGTCGCCTCCACAAAATCAAATTCACGCGGCTCTCGGATCTGTCCACGCAGCTCGGTCAAAGGAACTCCATGTAAATCAATGGCAGAAGGCATGGACTCAAAATTTACCTCGACTGGAGTGTGCTCGGTATGGACTGTCCTCTTCCTCTTCTGGCTCGGATCAGCCTTTTCAAGCCTCGGACCAGCCGCTTCCGCATTTTTCTTCCCCTCGGTCTTCGTTGGTTTCTTCCTCTTCTTCAAGAAAGAAGTGTATGAGGGAACGTACTCTAGCAAGACATGGGCAAATCTTGCTTCAACAGGAATTTGGTAGGCGGCGTGGATGTTATCCTCGTTCTTGTCGGAAAGAAGCCGAGCCGAGACTGGGGATAACGCTGAAACACAAAACAAAGAAATGCAAAACACTATATCAGTATATGCCTCAGAGTAAGGGAAAGAGAATAAAATTTAGATGTGCAGGACCTATAAATTTCTTTTCCCTCGGGACTGGGAAGGAAGGAGCCTCTCCAGTACCGAACTCGAAGTTCCCCCGAACCTCAACAAAGTCATTTGCCTCGAGGTCAGAATCGGGTAAGTGGTCGATTAGATAGGGACGAGGGGCTTTGGCGATGTGGCGATGCGAAAGAAATCTACGCTCCGAAGTGCTGTTTCGGGATACGCAGTAAACTCCGAGAAGGTCATGGATAGAGAAGGGAATGTTGAATTTCGTCCTTAGGGCATGGACCGCGTTTATAATCCTGAACGAGTTCACTGCCAGGTACCTAGGTGTAAGGTCATATTCATAAAAGAACTGTCGGATGAGGGAGTTTAAGGGGAACCGTACCCCTCCTTCAACTATGGCCATGAGGGGCACGGTAATATGTTCAGGGGAGAAGCTAACAGAGTCCTCGCGCACTATGGCTAGCTGTACGTCAGCTGGAATCTGAAATTTGGACCGAAACGCGGCGGGGTTCTCGGTGAAAAGCTTTATATGCTTGCTTGACGCGTCGTCATCTTCTTCAGCTGAAGCTTGAGGTCGAGATTCGTTGGCATTATCATTCTCTGGTGTCTCGGTTTGAGCCGCGTCAGCGGGCCCCCAGCAAACCCATTCTCGGGGACCCATGTCCGATCTTCGGGGTCCTCTTGTTCGGGGGTAGGATTCCCGGAAGCCCCATTCTCTCCTCTTTCCTCGGAATCACTAGGGATGGCATTCTGGTTGACCGAACCCTCGCCCGACCCTACGGAGCCCGAATCATGCGATCGGGCCTCGGGAACATTTATATTCTCGGGACGGAGAGATCCGGAATAATTCTCGTCATCACCACTTAAGCCCATGTCAACAATTGGAGCTCCCGGTTCTTCTATTGTGGGTCCAGCTGCGTGTTGTGGTCCTATGCCGGAGGACACGGTGGAGTGATCTGAGCCCGTGCTGCCGCTCTCGGACGAAATGGCGATGGGCTCCAGGGTTGCAAGACCTGACAAAAGGACACGGTATTCAAAGGTCATTAAAAACGGATCGAAGCAACCCTGGACCGACACCATAAGTGCTAAACCTAACCTGACCACTATCTATGGTGAATGACGTAACCTAGAGGGTTGTCTCGGTCACCGAGGCGACCTCCCCTGTTTGGCACGGTAGAGGGTGCATGAACCACCTGATTCGATGGGACCTACTGAAACCCTAGACCCGACGTTTCGAGCAACAAACAGTCTTTCGCAAGAGAGACTCATTAAAAAGGGATCTAACGGACATACTATGGAGGAAGTCGAATCGACTGAAGGAAGAACACGTCGAACAGCGGATAACGTTGCCACTATTCACCGCTCACCACGAACGGCAAAGAACTACGAAAAATGTATGAGGAAAAATTGCAAAAAACAGGTAAAACAGTCAAACCAGCGAATAAAGGATGCTTACCAGGGAGAACGTCGCCGGTTCTTGGTGGAGTTTTCACTGGAAATCGATGAGGGCCGCCGCCGTTGATAGAGAGGAAGCAGAGCTGGAGATTGAACACGAGGAAGAGAGAGAAAGTAAAGAGCATTTCTCTCCCCCAAAACCCCCTATTTATAAGGAGAGATGGATGCATTAAAACCGGTGCGCGGGAAAACGAAGCACCGCTCTGACACGCCGATTAGGGTGTGACGCGTGTCACCGATGTGACTGGTTAGGCGTACCGCTGACGGTTCACATGGGGCACGTCCTTTCGGTCCCCCAACCCGCGTCTAAGTGAACGTCATCAACGCCCCCGATGGACGACACGTGGTGAAATCCGAGACACGCCCCGAATACCAGGGCTGCTGGGGCTCGGTAAAATTGCGTCCAGTGCAGAAGAGCCTTGGTGTTTGGGAAGACTCAAAGGCATCCGTCTCGACCCTTAATTAATCAAGCTGCTTACGTAGGCTTCTAGCCGCTTCGGATCAGGCAAAGGACGTCTCGGCCCTAGAAATAATCAACTCCTCCCGTTAAGTTCCAGGCATCTCGGAAGAAGTTGAGGGGCTATTGTAGTGGGCCGAAATAAAATGCCCAAAGGGGCTAGCGGTGTCTCGAGGTGGTAGCCCGGTGGGCCGGAGGGCCCAAACTCAATCCACAATCGGGAACGGGCTTAAATGTTGCCCGAGCCCACTAAACCGTCTCGGAACCGACTCGAGCCAAACCAACGTGTCGGCCGGAACGAGCTTGCCTCGGCCGAGCCACCGTAAATCAACCGGGTCGGTCGAACCGGAAGGATCAGGAAGGTATGACGTCTTCTGACGTCACCCGAGGCGGTTAGAGCCATGTGGCAGCCTCGCTCCAGGATCACGTGGTGCAACAACTTGCGGATTTACGTCGTGATGATTGTGCTCAAACGGTTATGACACGCGTCAAGCCGTGATTCGAAAGATCCCCATGCAACGGAACGAACGTGACTGCGTGACGTTTAGGGACGTCACCCGTAATGAATGACCAAGGTGCCCCTGTATTTGGAGCACCTATATATAAGGGAGAAGGAGGAGGTAACATACAGACGCAACCCTACTAAGCCTTACTTCTCTGTGGTTTCACCTCTCTCATCCTCTCACTAGACCGTCGGAGTGCCTTCCCTGGCCAATTTCCGGCCAGGTTGGGTGCTAACGTCGGGTTCGTCCTGTGCAGGTGATTCAAGAGACGCAAGATCCAACCCTCGACGGTGAAAGAGAGTCCTAAGGAGGTCCGCCGGAATTCAGGACACCACAAGTACTAACTAAATGACGGTTGCCCCATATATTTAAGAAGAATTAATTTCCAAATTGTTGTCGTTCTAAAGGGTGATTATTCGGAAAGCTGCATAAATCCCGGCCCAGATAACAGCTTCTTCAAATATGGCCAAATTCTAATGGCTGTAAAGTGGGAGAAGCTAAGACCAGTGATGGGCCGAAGGGAATTATCCAGCCTGCCTAGGGATGGGCATCTCGGCTGAGCCTCCCCGATCCAACCCGTCCCCTCCCCGAATGGGTAGGGGATTCGGGGATCGGGGAGAAGATGGAGATTTTTTGAAAAAAAATTTGGGGATCGGGTAGAGGATGGTATAGTCAGTCCCCTCCTCGATCCCCGCCCCTCCCCGCATCCCCATTCACATGTACATATGTATGTTATATATTTATATTTATATTATAAGTTTATAATTTTTTTTCCCTGATAAATTTGCAACTTAAGTTATAACTTGTAAAACATTAGGGTTACTCTCAACTCTTCCACACTTCACAACCGCCCCATCTGGGCTCTGGCCATCACATCCCTCAAACTCTCAATATCAAAGGTCCTCTCTCTCTCTCTCTCTCTCTCTCTCTCTCTTTCTCTCTCTCTCTCATGAGTCATGTCTCAATCTCATAGGAGACAAGAGAGAAGGCGGCTGAGAAATATTACCAGGGATTTGTTTGTAACATAAGTTTCATTCAGTTAGACAAAGGAATTATTCTCTCCATATTAAACTGCAAAATTTGTTTTTGAATTCCAAAAATGTTGTGTTCGACTGTCCCCTACTTTGATTTCGACTTTTGTTGAACTTATTTTTTGGATGAAATCTGTACAGGATGAAACTTTTTTGTTTTAGCTCATTGTTAGAATTTTGGCTGGATTGTAGAGCCTGAATTTTGAGTGAACTTTTGGATTCCCTGTTTCCCACATTGGGGCGAGAATGGAGGTTAAAAAAAATATCCCCGATAGGGATCGGGGAGGAGATGGGGTTTGATAGTGGTTCGGGGATCGGGGATGGAGGTAGTGGTATCCACTCCCTACCCTCCCCATGCCCATCCCTATTGCCTCAGTACCCAAAAGAGCATTGCCTCTTCACTGGAGATTTCAGTATTGAAGGACATCCTGGTAATACTCCTATTAGACTAAATTAAGGATTACTAATTATTGGTCCAGAATAGGTTTTGCTTTTGTGTCTTTGTTCTTTCTTTCTTTCCATTTTTTTTTTTTTTTGGGTAAGTGTAAAGTTAATTTTGTGTTTATTTAAATTATGTCACCGTCAGAAAGACTCAAATGAGTCAAGCAGTGGATTGTTCAACTTGATTTGGTTTGAAATCTTAAGAAGATTCAAAAATACATGTTCAAATTTGACTTATTTGTCATGCAAGATGATTTTAAATGGGCTTTAATCGAGTTGATCTCATGTATAGCTTTAATCTATGTTACACGGACTCCGGTGCGTGTATCAGGTTCTGGTGCGATTTTAATTGCGTTGGATCTTCCTAAACTGAAATCGTAGGATACTGGGATATGTGTCCCTTAATTGGGTATGGGTACACGTCCTGAACACTTGTTTATAGTATATATCGCATAAATATTTTAAATTATGTATAGTTAATGTGTTTAAACAAGAAGGGGTTACGAAAAACATGTTTTTACTATTTTCTACTAATGTGAAAGACTAGAATGTCGCTTTTCTAGCTATTTTGATTTTCTTTTTCTGTAAATATTATACTCCCCCTGTCCCTAAGTGTGTTGCTTCGTAAATCCAACTTATCAAGGAAACATCATCATTACACTTTTTGCACATCAACTTTTACCTTTATTTTACACTTTTCACCTCATTTTTTACCTCCACTTTCCAAAATTATCCTCCACTTTTACCCATTAACTCTTTACCCACTAACTTTTTAAAACGGCAAAATAATAAATGTATAAACTTTTACTCATGAACTTTACATAACACACACTTATGTGACAGCCCAAAATGAAAATGTTGACACTAAAATAGGGACGGAAGGAGTAACCACTAGAGTGTTCAATTGTCCAAAATGAATACCCGTGTCAGACACATCGACACGGGCCTTTAATTCCTTTATATAACATAAGTCAAATGAACGATCCGAGTAATAGCTTGTTTAAGCTTGTTCAAGCTTAGTTTGAAAGCTTAGCAAGAATAAGACATTGTTCAAGTTTGTTTCATTATCTAACAAGTCGATCTCAAACGAGCTTTTAAGAACAAAAAACACATTTTCCCTTGCAGTACTAAAAACAAACTCTCGTCTTCTTCTCACAGGCAATTCACCAAACATCATGTTATTTTGGCTTTATATTTCTTGAAACCTCATAGATATAGCAAAAACATATTTTTTTTGTTTTCTTGTAGAACAAACTTAAGTGTCTTCTTCTCTCAGGCAAGCAACTCACCAAAAAAGTTTGTTATTGTTGGCTTTATATTTCTTGGAACCTCATAGATATACCAAAAACATTTTGTTTGTTTTCTATTCAACCCAAAAATACAATCCGGACCATTGATTTCATGCACGGACTGTCGAGATGCACCGTCCGTGCATATTGCGTACATACCCGTGCGTACGCGTCGCTTTAGTGATTAAATTTTTACCCACTAACTTTTTAAAACGGCAAAATGATAATTGTATAAACTTTTACAAATTAACTTTTCAAAACACACACTTATAAGACAGCCCAAAATGAAAATGTTGACACTAGAATAGGGACGGAGGGAGTAACCACTAGAGTGTCCGAGTGTCCAAAATGGATATGCTTGTCGGACACATGGACACGGAGCTTTCATTCCTTTATATAGCATGAGTCAAATGAACGATCCGAGTAATAGCTTGTTCAAGCTTAGTTTGAAAGCTTAGCAAGAATAAGACATTGTTCAAGTTTGTTTCATTATCTAACAAGTCGATCTCGAACGAGCTTTTAAGAAGAAAAAAACACATTTTCCCTTGCAGTACTGAAAACAAACTCTAGTCTTCTTCTCACATGCAACTCACCAAACATCATGTTATTGTGGCTTTATATTTCTTGAAACCTCATAGATATACCAAAAACATATTTTTTTGTTTTCTTGTAGAACAAACTTAGGTGTCTTCTTCTCTCAGGCAAGCAACTTACCAAAAAAATTTGTTATTGTTGGGTTTATATTTCTTGGAACTTCATAGATATACCAAAAAAGTTTGTTATTTGGCTTGGCTTTATATTTCTGGAACCTCATAGATATACCAAAAAAGTTTGTTATTGTTGGCTTTATATTTCTTGGAACCTCATAGATATACAAAACATTTTTTTTGTTTTCTATTCAACCCAAAAATACAAACATGTTTCATGTTTTTTGTAAACAGAAAACTGGGAACATATCCAAATGCAAGACTTGTTAAAGATTTTACTTGTTTGTTTTCTTTTTTCTTGTGACAACAGCTTTTGCATGGATGAAGTGCAATAAGAAGGAAATAGAGGGTAACGAGAAGTTCCACTGGGGGCACATGCATAGCAAGAAACGGGAGGCAATTCGGAAGCAATCTGAAGTCGTGAGGGTTAGTTTGGTTGGGAAGGAAGAGGACTCCCTATGCGCATTGTATAATCCCAACCAAACTAATCCTCACGTACTTCGGATCGCTTCCAAACCAAATAACCCTCAGGAGCTCCTGGTAGCTGAAATGTGTAAAGTGAAGCATGAATATATAGTTAAATGTGAAGTTTATATCCATATTAGTTGTGCAGTTATTAAACCCATGATTCATTTTGTGATATTTGATGCTATAATGTGATTAGCTAATTGAATTAACTAATCTCATGTTTAAATTCCACTTTGAATTCATGTTCTCAATTGGCAATGTTTAACGGGTGGTTACGGGAATGCAAGGAAACATCTGAATCGCACTGGGTTTGCCTTATGTTGGTGGTTAAGGGTACGACGAATCTCGAAGATAGAGATTCTACATTTCACATAGGTTAAAAGAGTACGTAGTGATAAAAATCAACTATCGTTACTTGCATTACACTACATATCTTGTTGTTTGTATGTTATGGGTTCATGTAGGTTTTAGTTAATGAGCGTTTATCGCTCACATTACATTGTCCTGGTAATCAGACCAGGTATTGAAGACGGAGCAGAAGTGTCGTTCAACCAGACCAACTTCAACATACATTGCTGAAGAAGAAGTTGTCGAGCCTTGGCTGTCGTACGCACAATCGCTCTGATTAATTTCAGTCGGCTATATTTTGGACATTCTAAGTCGATTTGGGAATTGTAATATTTTGACAAATTTGAAGTTAATTCGATATGACAGTAATATGATAAACATCGGCTTTTGGAATAGTAATGTAGTAGATCTTTGGAACCAATTCGGCAATTTTCTTTTAATTTATTTGACGTTTCTGGAACATTAGGCGTTACTACTTGGTATCAAAGCAAGTCCCCCGATACGAATTGTAGGTTACTACATCGCTCGGGAAGGAGATCGATCCTAGTTAGTATTTGGCGTTATAGGACCTTGGGTTTGGATTTGTAAGGCCTTGGTTTATAGTTTGGGTCTGTTGCTCAGGATTAGATGTTATTAGGTCTCTATTTATTTGTGATCGATCCTACTCGTGATCTAAGTTCCCTAAATTTGGTCTAAACCCTCAAATTACTCTCAGCCTTTCCCCTCGTACCACTTCCTCCACCAACCAATGCCTTAACTTCCTACATTCAATACCCAAATCCTTTTCCCCTTCCTTTTATTTTGACACACATGGAGAGAGAGAAAGAGCGCGCGCGCCGAGTGTGTTCTTTTAGGGCAAAAACCAATGATGATAATATGCATCTATTGTTCAACCACGATCGTAGTTTGAGGTACCGGAAATATACCATATATTCTAAATCTCCGGAGTAAATTTTATTCATCATCCCTATTTGTACTCTTTTGTTATTGTTAATCTTGTTATTGACTACAGTTATGCCATTATATTTGTGAATGATAGTATAATATGTTTTCGCTGATGATTATCATGGATCATATTGGTACATATGGCAAGTCCATCGGATCCAGAGAATTATTGGTTTATATGGCCTGCAGGCATTTGTACATAGTTTATTTTTATTTTGACACTGGTAGTGCTTGGCATGTTACCAAAATGAGCCGAGTACGAGGCTTCAGTTATCTTTAATGTTACGCTTACACCCTCTGGGTTACACACTGGGTTACACCCTTTCCGGATGTCTGACATGTGTCCCCCCTCTCTCAGCTCCCTGACTTTCTCTCTCTTCTACACGTGTCGGACATCCGGATAAAGTGTAACCTAGTGTGTTACCCAAAGGGTGTAAACGTAGCATTACTCTTCAGTTATTTGTCATAAAAGTTAATTCAGTTCATTCGGTTGAAGTTGTGAATATCGTTTATTGATTCCATTCTATCCTTAGTTGTGAATATCGTTTATTGAATATTCCATTCTATCCTTGTATTGTCATTGTAATTTTACTTCTCATGTAGTTTATGCATGTGGCAGGTATGGAACAGAATATATAGTGACGGCCGAAAGGGGAACAAGAGTATTCGAAGGACTAGAGGATTATTTTTAGTGAAATCATTATGAATTTTCTAGTTAAGGTTTTAGTCCCAAAATTGTATTTTTTTTATTAGTAGACATTATTTGTATTTTTGAGGTTATAGAATTTCCGGATCGTTAAAAAAAAAATCCCGATAAAAGTAAAATTCTTTTGTCTGGGCTGGAGAACCAAGAAGGCTCGGGTGTGAATATTTTTCCCCTCGCTCATTTGCCCAGAAAGTAACGCGTATTTGCTGGCGTTTTATAAATGCGCTATTTAGCATTCCCGATATAGGCATTTCCGGCATTTTTTAAATAAAAAAAACACCGGAAAAATACCGGGAAGGCTTTACGCGGCGTTTATTTCACTTTTGCCGGCGTTTTATGAACCCTACAATTTCTTGTAGGGTGAATCCGCTCCAAAATTTAAGCCACTCCAACTTCCACCTACATATTTTCCGTTACTTCCACATTACGAGGGATTAAGTGAATAGAGTGGAGATTACACTTGCCCATTTATTATGAGGGATTAAGTGTATAAATACGCACAAAATGTTAAGCATAGAACCAAAGAAATCTGAGTGAGATACTCCAATATTGAAGAGAGAGAGAGAGAGAGAGAGAGAGAGAGTATGGCAGGCAAAGATCAAGTGGCTAGCTTCAACATTTCGAAAAGATCGCTTCCTCAAATCGTCAATCTCGACAGGTAAGTACATTCCTCTTCAAGTATCAAGTAGCAGTATACATCACTTGTATCGTGATTTGTTTTTTATCAGCTTGCACCCACCTCGATTAATTCTGAGTCACTGGAGATAATGATCGAGCATAACCCCAGTGGCTCGTGATTGGTTGTCATTTTCGACTTATTTTCTTGGAATACGGTCTTTTTAAAAAAAGATTCCACAACATCATGTCATTGAATTTTGTTTCCAGAAAGTAGGTTATTTAAAATATCAATCTATTAACCAGAAAAAAGGTTGATTAAAATATCAATTTATTATAAAAAAATTGGTTGTCTCTGATTAATTTTGCCAACAAGAAGTTCTGAAAACTGTCTAAGAAATACTTCTATGTTTCTTGGGGTTTTTTTTTGTCATTAGAAATATGAAAAATTAATAAATGGTTGTAATGAACATGAGCGTGTTTTGTTGACGTTCTTGTTAAGTGTTTTTACTTTTTCTTGACAAGTTTAATACTGGTTAAATAAGGCAATTGGAAAATTCTTTTCACCAAGAGAAAACAAAAAACAAACCAATTTTTATAAACACCAAAAAAGAGGATGTTCTCAAATTTTAAGACGGTTTTGATCTGCTAAAAATGAAAAGATGAGTACTTTTTAATTTTTCTTGTTTTAATTTTTGGAAATACAAAAAAAAGGAAGGGAAAAAATGATAACAATTTCAGAACTTCCTAACTAATCCAATACCCTTGAACTTGTGTGGTTATCTTCATTAATTAAGTTGAGAAATTCATGATTCTTTTTTTTTTTTTTGGGTTTTCTGTTTCCATGGCAGTGGTGATCCAACTGTGTTCGAGTCCTACTGGAGAAAAATGGGTGAAAAATGTTCATTGGTGATCTCAGGCAACCAATTCATGAGCTATTTTTCTGATACAAAAAATGAATATTGTTGGTATTTGGAGCCCAAATTGGATGACGAGATCAAGCGATTGCATCGTGTGGTTGGAAATGCATCGGTGGACGATTATTTTGTGGTTGTGGGGAATGGTTCAACCCAGCTCCTTCAAGCTGCATTGTATGCTCTGTGTCCTTCTGATGGTTCCAATCCTGTGAATGTGGTGTCTGCTGCTCCTTACTATTCGGTGAGATCACTATATATGTACGATATATACTTCATATAATTCAAAATAAAAGTACCTAGTCGTTGCGAATCTTGCACCACCTTAATACTTCTATCTGATTACTTACAAAATCAGAGTTACGGCCAGGGACGGATCCAGGAATCCAACCCAGTGGGGGCAAGAGCACTTTATTAATATAATCGTGGAATCAGCAATCTTGCTATGAACTATAAAATTTATAATGCATACTTTTTACTAAAAAAAAGGATCAAAAAATGAGCGCACAATCTTATACAAAACTTTCAGAGCATGGTTTACGTTGACATTGACAAGTCTTTAGAATAATGGAGATGGTTTTATTGATGACTTTTTTGAAAAATATTTCTACACGATGGTTAAAAATAAAGAAAATCGAAAAATAGATCTTCAAATAAACAAACAATTCATAAACCAATAATTTTAAATAAATCAACAAATGAAAGTTCAAGCACAAAATTAATTACAGACACACACTACAAATATATATAGTGTCTTCCAAATATAGCATTATACACTAAAAAACCGCCGTTAAAGGCATGAAAACCGCTGATAATATTTTTACTGGCAGTCTTCAAGACCGCCGCCTACACGGCCGTCGGGAATTTTCAAAAAAAACAACTTTTACTAGCGATTTTATTAATGCCGGCAAAAGTTTTTTCGGAAAAAAAATATTGGTCCCGAGATTCGAACCCGTGACCCTTTGTAAGAAGCCCCAAAACTTAACCACCCAACTACCAAAAGTTTTTCAATTTTATTTGGAAATTAATAATATTATACTATAACTCACTATTATTACCAGCGGTATTTGGATTTACCGCCAGTAATAGTTATCTTTGCCACAGTTTTTTGTTACCTCCGGCAATAGCTAGCCACAATTACAGGTATTTTCATTACCGCCGGTAATAGTATTTTTGTCGCAGTTTGTAATTAATGCCGGTAATAGTGCCCTTTATCAGCATTTTTCATTACAGCTGGTAAAAAACCGCCGGTAAAAGTCATATTTAGCTTAGTGATATTACATTATTATGCTAAATATATAATATTACTAAAAAAATTAACTTTGAATGGGGGTTGAGCGGGGGCACGTGCCCTGCGTGACCCCCTTAGATCCATCCCTGGTTACAACTCACGCTTGCATGTACTAAATACTTGGAAGGGCTCTAAGTTTGCATTAGAGGAAATGTTTTTGTGCGAAGTTATTTTGAAGAATTCGGTGTTTGAAATTGATAGAAGCTCAATTTCGTTTAGTTATAGAAATCT
>JAXBDA010006547.1:0-20389 GCA_036023075.1 Gaultheria prostrata
CTGGCCTAGATTGTGAAATTTGGAGAATGGGTTTTGACAGAATGGGTTCTGGAATGTTTCGCCCAAACACCCACAATCAAAAAAGGAGAAGCTGAAAACGAGATAAATCGTCGGCCAAACACCCTCTAAGCAAGTTCCACTGATACTATGTTCTTTTTTTTTTTTTTGCTCGGTGGAAGTCAGTATTGTTAGATGAAGTTGACGGGGTTTGAACTCAAGTCAAATGCATGAGAGTACATGACGCCCACCACTAGGCTACCACTCCACTGATAATGTGTCACAGGACTCACAGTTGCTCACAAGATCTCAACGTTAATCCGCCTGCTGAAGGCATATCTAGAAAATGGAAATCAAGATATGATAACACCGACTTTTGTGTATCTCCCTCGGGACACTTCAGAGGCTTAATCTTTCCATGAAATTTTTGTAGGGCACAATCTGTGTGTGTTTTTGCATGCAGGAGTGTTTGAAATCAGCCTCGTTAAATTCTCTAGAGATGATGATGAACAAACATAACACAGAATGCAAATCCAGATTCTTCGTAGGTCAGTGGCATTAATCACAACCAATTGACATTTATTGTCAATTAAGCCCCATCCCATCCCAACCAAAGAAAGAAAGCAAACCAATCAAAGAAATAAATACACAAGTAAATAACCATCAGTGTAGTTCATTATCGGCTCTTTCCAAACATAAATGAATATCATTCATGCTTCACTTGTAGAAAGGATCATAGTTCTGCATCATTAGTCAAAAATAAAAATATTAAGGTATAGCAAGCATTTGCTGTGCCGATTCCCCATGTTTGCTGAAAGACACATTGAAAATTAATTATAAGGCATCAAAGTTTTATTTTGTCTAAAAGCATTCACTGAAAAAAGGAAAGTTATGGACCCAGAAGAGCAGAAAGCATATGCTTGTCACAGAACTACTTGGAGATGGGAGCGCTTAGAGCTCCAAAAACAAAACAAGAATTACTGGAAAAAATCAGGAGTAGAAAAATTCAGTTGAGTAATCCATCAAGAGAACTGAAATTTGAGCGGGCCATACTTACCGTAATAGGAGGAGAGACTGACGGAACCGTACAAGGCTTTTCCCAGGATCATTTGCTAACATGTGGTGCACAACACCTAGAGAACCAATATCATCAACACAAGACCACCGATCATACAGCTGCATCCAGCAATCGGCCTGGCTCCACTGCTGAACATGGTGGCGGAGGAGCTCTACCAAGTGGTCCCCACGCAACTTTCCATGGAACATCATGTAATTAGGCTCAAAGGTCAGAATCGCCCTGACATCTATCAAGGCACGTTCATAATCCTCCATCGAAATTGAAAACCAAGAACGTAGTTCAAGACAGTCAGGTGAGACCCTAAAACCTATTATTCTGTTGATCTCTTGGATGGCTGACTCAATATTACTTTCCTCCATCATCAAAACAGCCCTGTACTTGTACGGGTAGGAAAGAGTGGGGTCCAATTCAGTTGCTGTATCCAAGTCAATCATCTTCTCTTTCCCACTACAGTATAGAGATCGCTCTTGATACATCCACCCGGCTGGTGAAAAATCAGAAACGAGCGAGTTCATCATCTTGTAAGCAGAATATTTATGACCACGCTTATATTTAGTCCTTGCAACCCCTACTAATGAATATACATGACCGGCCTCAACTGCTTCTTCAAACCACTTCTGGGCATCCTTGTATTCCTGCCTTTCAAGCATCACACAACCCAACTGGTGAAATGCGAGTTGTTTTTGCCAGCTCTCTGATGCACACTCTCCCAACCTCTCTAATAGCATAACTGTCATATTTGATTTCATATCATCGTCCATAGCAGTTTGGCTTAAAAAGTAGTACAATGCAAATGAAGCATGCCCAGCTAAAGCTAATCTTTCCCTAGCCTCTGCATTAGAAAAGAATCTCATCACATTTGGGTTGCGTACTGAACTCTGTAGCTCCCTCAAAAATACTTGCAAGCAAGCGGCCACCAAAAGGTGTGCGGTCTCATCCAATCCGTACTCGATAAGTAAAGTTGCTCTCTCCCTGTCACAAACCACAGATGCTAGATATGCATCACAAGCGGACTTCATCTCATCACAACAGAACCTGTTTGCCAACGAAAGAAGCTCCAAAACCACATTTGGTTCAAAAAAATCCACACTTTTTTTCCTGCTAAATATCTCAGCAGCTCTCATACCCTTTACAGAAATCCCATTTTGCGAAAAATTAATCTTTTCTCTTCGCGACTCCAAAAAGCTACCGTACAACATTTGTTCGAACGGTCTAGAAAGAGAAGCAATGTTATGTTTGTTACACCTTACCTCATCGTCACCAATACAAAATGACATATCAAAATCTTCCTCTGATGTCGAACATTCATCATCTCCCATCAAATCTTCTGCACCGGTATCCTCCCTACGACTTTGGGAACATGTACACAGATCATAGGCCGATTCTGGATTATACCCAGAAACCAAACTAGCCTTTGGGCATTCAATATTCTTCCCACAACAGTCCATTGATGATGTCCCAATTAACTCGTCCTCTCTCCTCTCAAACTTCAACCAAGACGATAGCACAACCTTAGAATGAACATCAACCGCATGCTGCCTCGCCAATCGGAGGCTTCTCCGGAACAATTTTGGATCAGGTAGCCCACGAAATACCGCGCATTGCTCGAGATACATCCCTGATTTCTCAAATTGGGGAGAATTTTCGATTCTACAGTACACGCTGGCTAGGGTATCGACAAAATTGACAGATTTAAGACAGGGTTCGATAACGGGTTCAAGCAAATCCGATTGCGGAAGGCCATAGGTAGCTAGGGCTTCAGCTAAAACAGTGTTGTTGTTGTCAACATGGACATTATTGGTTTGGAAATTCCGAGTCGATTTCGACCTAATTGAATTGACTCTCAGATGGTCTTGGAGATGTTGGAGGAACTTCTCTCCCACGCTTCCAACACCACCACCCCCACCTCCGCCGGTGGTGGTTGTGCCTGATGGATTCAGGGCATAAACTTGTGTGCCTTTACACCCTTCCATTATTTTCAAACTACGCATCGTGGTAAATAAATTGTTCTGCATCTTTCCCCTCCAATTCTAATCCGTGCAAATTAAAACCCTCGCTCTCTGCATAAACAACAAAATTCACAAATCTCTCTCCCTCCCTCCCTCCCTCCCTCTCTCCCTCTATATGTTCCTATTGAAAGATCTGAATGCAGAGAAATTAAGAGCTGGTGCCTCTGAATGTTTTCCCGAAATTTTTTTGAGGAACAAGGAAATATTATCGTGTTTTTGTGATTTGAGGGTTTTTTTTTTTTTTTTTGCTTCTGAGAGGGGGAAGATTGATCTGGTTGGCCTCCTACCAGACGTTGGGACGATCAATCTCTCTCTCTCTCTCTCCTATTTTCTACTTCATCTTCTTCCCCCCCTGGTAAGGTCCGTGTGTAAAGAACCCGTCAGAAATGGAGAACCTCTCTCTCTCCCCTATCAATTTCCCTCTCTACATTTTAAGAGACATTTCTCGCGCCTATCGCGGACGGAATTGTTTCGCCCACTGGATTCCTTGCTGCGTGAGTAACACGAGGGGTAAGTGTACAACAAAAGTGTCTAACTTGGCTCCAACACACTCACATGGTGTGTGGAGCCCACACATATTTCACATTCAAATGTGTATGGGCTCCACACACATTATGAGTATGTTGGAGCTGAGTTGGACACTTTTGTTGTACATGTATCATTATTGGGGGTTTTATTGGAAAACAATTAGCACGGGTTCAGTATGCGCTTGTGCCGGCAGAGGATAATGTGATCTGGGTGATGGATTTCTGTGAATATTTTAGGCCTGTTCTCCACATCATGCGCCATCAACATTCATTCAAAACGAGTGCAAATTTGTGAACAAAACTCTCGACGTCCTGATTGATTGAAACGGTGTGTGGATCGCATTACTAATGTTATGTTTAATTCAATACATTTTTTAGTAAACATAATATTAGTAGTGCGATTCGTTTCAACCAATCAGGTGAGAGTTTTGTTCACACTCATTAGGTGAAAGTGAGGATAAACAAATTTACATTCCAAGAATAATTCTGTTGATCGTACCCATAAGCCTGTTGATTAATTCTATTTCTTTCATTTTTTAAATTCCTCTTTATAGTGTGGTAGTTCGAATTAACAAGCTAATGATTTTTATTTTTCGTACTTGTGAGTAGCGGCTCTAGGAGCTTTTCTAAGGGTAGTAATAATTTTATTTTCAATTCCAAGTAAAAAAGGGGATAATGTTCTTTTTCTTGTATTTTAGTATCATCGATTTCACCTGGACAATGTTGATTCATAAAAATAGAGCCCCGTTCGATCGATCATACGATGGTTCATCCATAGGGTACGCTGTACTTGGTTGAATTTTTTATTTTTTATTTGGCAAATTTGCTTACTCATGAACATATATGGGTGCTAACGGGGATATTAATCACATGTGCTAATGTTTTTGTTTTATGCCTAATTTTGAAATTTTGCAGTGGTAAATGCAAATTGGGACTGTGACTATGAGGTAAAGTCAATTGAGATAAGTACAAACTGACTCGGACACTTGAGTTGTCCTTAGAAAAAAAAAAAAAAAAAGGATGCGGGGTACTTCCAATACTAAATAGGGTAAATTACGCTGACCTCCCTTGAGGTATCTGACAAATTCACTGACCTCCCCTCTGGTTCTGAAAATTACAACTTAGTTCCCTTGCTTTACAAACTAATATACAAAAAACCCCTTGCTGTTAAAATTAGGCTAACGGCGTTAAGTTTGAGAACAAAAAGACCATTATACCCTCCTCTTAAGTAGTTTAAATTGCAATTAACTTTCCGCACTTTAACTTAACACATTTTTTAGTATTAACACATGAAAAGTATAAACGATAGATTTATTTTTTGAATGCTAAATAAAATATCCAATATAAAATTTTAATTTTAATTTATGTATAATCAAATATTTACTTTTTTGGCTTTCTCGTCTATTCAAATCGAAAAATAATAGAATTTGTCGAAAGATCCAAAAGTTATCTTTACCAAAATTAATTTAATTTTATGATTACTTCTTTTTGGAGAAAAGAAATAAACTTTAAATGTTGTCTGAATGTTGGAAAATTCTTTAAGATGGAGAAATCAAGATTCTTAGTTTTTCTTTATAATTTTTGGATAGTTTGTTTTACCAAAAATTGGTCCAATGTTGTTTTTTTTTTAAACTTTCTTATTAAGATAAATCAATATAGATAAAAAGGACCAATAACTACAAAAAGTTCACTAGGGAGAAGAAAATAACAAATTTATCCTTCTTATCTTTACTGTGTTTTTCTCCAAACTTGGTACAAATTTTCGTTCTTTTAAAAAAATTTAAGAATTTTTAGTTCAAAAGTAAATATTTTGACTATATATAAAAGATGCATTAGTTATTAAAAAAAAATTCCAAAAAGTTACAAGTTTTCTTTTAGTTATTTTATTTTGCATTAGAAAAATAAATTTATCTTTTATACTTTTCATATGTTCATACTACGAAAAATATGTGTAAATTTATAGTATTTAATGTTAATTGCACTTTAAACTACTCATGAGGAGGGTATAAGGGTCTTTTGGTTATCAATGTTAACGTCGTTAGCCTAATTTTAATGGTAAGGGGGTAAGTATATATTAGTTTGTAAAGCAAGGGAGGTGGCTGTAATTTTTAGAACCCAAGGGGGGTCAATGTATTTGTTAGAAACATCAGGGGAGGTTAGTGTAATTTGCCCTACTAAATAATGCACCAGGTTTCATAAACTGAGTTGGGTTGGTTAAGAAGGCCATCAGTTTTTGGGCTTTTATTATCACTTTCACATGTAAGGCCCAGCTGTTTCATAGAGTAATTTCTTTCCTCCAACAGGATAGGTATGTACGTAGCTCCAGAATCCCAATTTTATTCTCTCTGTCCCATTGTGCTACCCACCAAATTTCACAAGGCATAACGCCCGCAGCCTAACAAGAGAGAGGCCATAATTTACCTTAACCAAATTTTAAAACAGCCCATAGCGTTAACTCGGTATCTGACCCAATAGACCGACTAATGGCTATCTTACCCTTTACCAACCCGACATGATCAAAGTCGAGTCAAAATATCATATAGACCCAAAACAAGTATTATATATGTATGAAAATATTCGAAAGCATTAAAGAGTCCTAGAGGGAGGTGAATAGGACCTAGGACTAGTAATTAAAAATTAAGTTAATTACCAATTCAAATCAACTAATCATGTTCCATGTTACTCCAATCAATTCAACGATTATAGCAAATAGCAATAATACTAAAGAACACGAAGACAAATATATACGTGGAAACTACGTAAAATCAACACACACTAAGCGTAAAATCACGGCCTATTTTTAGTACTATACATTCCATAAATGAAAAGGTTTACAAGATATAAGAAATTAGGAATTACCCACAAGCTCCTTGTGACACCTAATTCCACCTCTTGATTTAGCACCCCGTGCTCCTTGATTCCACGGACTCCTCGAGAATCACCACCTCGATCTCCTTTCCCGGGAGCTAGAGCGGCATATGATTGTCCTAACCATGGGTGCCAACCTAGTTGGGATGTGTGGCTTAGGTTGTAATGGCTTTTGCTCTGTCCTTTTATTTATCTTTGTAATAATCTTGATGTTTAAGATTATTAATAAATTATTCGCTAATAAAAAAAAAACTGTGTTTGATCATTTTAGTTGCCAATCTAGTGCAATACTTTAATATTCTATATATACCTCCTAAACTAAGGCCAAGAAATAGCACTAGAAATCTAGATGGCATTAAAAATCATTTTAATGTAATGTGCAATGCATGAGTATAACTTTATTGATTGAGCCAACCTTTGGCAAGGCATCCACCGGGTGGAGTGTCTAGACCCAATCAACTAAGCTACCTCCCAAAAGTACAGGCTCCGATGGTTTGTCGGTATTCGGAAATAGCCAATAATACTAGAAAAGAAATATATATATTTTCGACCGATGACACCTATAGTTGGATTGCTACAACTCCGATGCATAGAACATGAATGAAGCTATAATAGCATTAACGGTGCAAGATTTGATATTGGAATGAAGCTTTATTGTTTTTGGTCCATTTATAGTTGATCCGAGATGTTAATTTTAAATTTCTTTTGGTGGGCTGATAGGAATGCCAAAGCTTGTAAAGAAGGGCGACTTTAAGTGCAACTGGTTAATTAGAACGGTTGAGGGGGAAACTTTAGCGGAGGGCAGCTGTTTAATTTGTTCAAAAAGTCTACGAACACAATTTCCGAACATAACTTCAATTGTATTTGGAGCCGTCGGATTTATGTGGGCCCAAATACAGGAATCGGGGATCCTCCTTTTCATTGCAGCCATAGATACAGTTATGTCCAAAGATTTGTGTTTTATAACTGTATTCTTAACATTGCTCTTTTTTTGTAAGCTACTAGATCTCTTACGATGATCAGTTTTTTTTTTCATTGCAGTTCTTCATTAATTTCTTCTCGACCTCTTATCAGCCTTTGACAATGGACCGGCCGATTGTCTAATGGTTGAGCCCCCTCTAAAATACCAAATCAGTACTAGCACGCTGTACGCCAAATCGACTGCTGGTATACTATTTGTTTACGTACGTACTTATTTTACTTTGTCACATGAAGATCGATCGCATTTACGATTTGATGGCTTACCACCTAATTAACATGTCGTGATAGATATAAACGTAATATGTTCTGGTATGTAATTTACTTACATGGCTCAATTACCGACTTCCATTTGAATTGACCAATTCCAAATGTATTATTATTATTATTATTCTTGTTCATCTCTCAATTCTTCTTTTTAATTATCTCTTCATTTTTAAGTGAAAGAATTTGACCATTTGAGGTAACGACATTGGCAACAGGTTAATTAGGGTATGTGTTTGTGTGTGCCAATTGGAAATGACAAAAAAAAGCTCATGGGGATCAAATTTATTAAAGATTAGATAGTCAATGGGTTGGGAATAGCTGATCAGTGCATGGGGTCCAAATATATAAAAAAGGGGCGTTCATATGTGTATAAATATATATATATATAAGAAAAACTAACATATCTGCATCGTTGTATATATGTGGAATCTTTGAAATCCTTGTCAACTGGGGAGGAAGAAAACCTATATACAATTCCTCTTTAACTTATGAAGACTTGTGAAATAGTGGCGGATCTAGAATTTTAGGCTGCGGGAGGGCCGAGTTAAAAAGGATATTTTCAAACAAAAATGTACTTGGCATATGGTGAAGATGTGTATAGTATATTACTGTATTGCACATGATATTGTTTTATTTTTAGGTCAACAATTACAACGCCCAAGTCTAATTAGTTGCGTCTATGAAAGAAATTAATTGAGAAAATTTTACCTGACAATGTAAAATCATATTAATTTTTACTATATAAAATTAATTTTTTTTAGATTTTTCAGAAATTTGTTGTACTAATTATCTGTATAATAATGATGCTATGTAATATTAGTAAATTTTTAAAATTTGGGGCACCAATAATTTTTAGATCGTGATCAATAAGTGCTCCCTCTGCATTAAATTCCTGATGGATCCACTATTGCATCAAACCTTCGAAAGTGTACAAGAGTGACTAGGTTAGCTAATTCAATTGATTTATATGGAGGTCAAAGATCCCATAATAATTATTGTTACGGCAATTATCATTATTAGGACAACTACAAGGCTTTATTATTATTATTATTATTATTATTATTATTATTATTATGTAGAACAATTATGAGGCTTTCAAAGATATATATGTCAACTAGATGGCAATTTCAGTTAGAGGTAGATTGACAATTTACAAGTAGCAGCGGTAGGAGTAGCAGGGCATTGTGCACTCTCCACTTTCTTAATGCTCTTTTTTTTTTACTGTACAAATTTTATTTTCTTATTCTTGTGACGAATGAAATTTTATTTGCCAAAAAAAAAAAAAATGTTAGAGGGACCCTAACTTCTTGATTATCAAGCCATAATAAAGATAGCTAGGTAAGATGATGACATAGCATGGGATCCACAAAATGCTTGAAAATGAGACCATAAATATATTCCTTTCAAGGAAGTATAATATACTCCAATATAAGTTTTTAATAATATTCCTTCCGACCATGCTTAAAATATTACCGTCAAGACTCATCAATTTTGAAGAAGTCTGTTTGAAAAGATTTGGAGGAAATTTCTTCATGTCCCCCCTCATCAATTACTACACGAAACCAGCTTATAATATATAAAGTTATTAAGATAAGTATCATCATATATAGCGTATGGTATTGTGCATTTGTATGCATTTAAACAAGTTCCTATTACAAAAAAAATAAGAATTGTAAAATTATTCTCCTAAAATTTTAGGTGGGCAGATATGGGACGGAGCCAGTATAATTTTAATGTTTTTTGAGAAAAAAAATCTACCTACTTTAGTTTTAATATAATTTTAAAACTTGGGTAGGATGATTGACTCATTCGCCACTCGGTCCGTCCTTGTATACTTATATTTGTGTGTTAGGCTAATGAGAGGATAGAATGTTTTTTTTTCCATTTATAAGAGTCAATTATCATGAATTGAGGTTGAACGAAATTATTATATCTTTGTGATTGGCCGTTTTCATCGTAATGAACTTTAGCATGTTTTGGCAATAGAAATTAGAATATTAACACACACACACACATATATATATATATGGGGAAAACTTCTAGTCAGGGATTCCTGACTTTTATTTAGTCATGACCTCACCTTTCCCGATTGAATTTTGAAGATCCGAACCGTCCAATGTGTTTAGAATGTGTTTTTAAGGGTGCTCCCAAGGAATCATCAAAAAAATTGACCGGAAAGTCTTCATTTGAGCAGTTTTTCATAAAATATATATCCTACGGTTTGTATGAAAACTGCTCGGATTCCTGACTTTGTTTAAAATCAGGGATCCCTCCCATTCTCACATTTTTCGATTAAATTTTGATGATCCGAGCCGTTCAATGTGTTTAAAACATGTTTTTAAGGGTCCTCGCTTGGAATCGTAAACAAAATTGACCGGGAAGGGCTTCATCCGAGCAGTATTTCATACAAACCGTAGGATATATATTTTATGAAAAACTGCTCGGATGAAGCCCTTTCCGGTCTTTTTTTTTTTGATGATTTCGCGCGGGCACCCTTAAAAACACATTCTAAACACAGTGGATGGTTCAGATCATCAAGATTCAATCAGGAAAGGTGAGGTCCTGACTTTACTAAAAATTAGAGATCCCTGACTAGAAGTTTTCTTTATATATGTATATACACACACGCACACACTTAATCTCGACACTTAATCTCGACCCTCTGCAGGACTATATTTACAAAAAAATACTCGAAGTATCAAGAAAGCATGCTTTATATAGGCAAAACTAAAAATCTATTGGAATGACAATATTGCCCTTCATCATCATCTAAATGGCATGCAACAACATACCTAGCATTCAACTAAGGGCTCGTAACCTAGCAGTTATCTCTTGATTCTCTCACAAGAGCGAAACAGGTGTTTCGAGCTTCGGCAGAGACATTTGAGGTTTAGGGCTATGGATAATTTCTAGATCCCCTCTAGACTAACTCAGTAACTTCCCCGCTAACTCCCACTGATGTATATCGAATAAAAAAAAAAAAAAAACATACCTAGCATTCCCACATGCATACATAAATGAATGCATGATGGATGCATGATAGGGGAGTGACAACAGAGTAGAAGTGCACAAAAAGACAGACATTCTGTTTGCTAGATCCGCATTAGTAGGCACATGTACACACGTTTACCAATGTAAAAACAGGAAAATTTATTTTTTATCCTTTTTAAGAATTTAAAATGACCAAAATGAGAAGAAAGTACAGAAGAAAACAAGAGTCTTGTTGGGAGAGAGTTGACTTCACAGCTTTGATAGATTGGTTCTGTAGCTAGTGAATCTTTTTCAGACCCAACCCCCCATTATTTATTTCATCTGTCCTACAGATGTTACTCTATGTAGGTACTATGTGCTCCATATGGTATGGGCGTTGAAAAAGGCCAGGGTTGAATGTTTTTGTGTTTCTTCATTGTTTAATTTATGTTTCGTTACTTTGTTTGTTGTTTTTGTGTGTGGAATTTGGTAGTGTCTTTGAGTAGGTAGACTTTTTAAACGAGGCTCGAGTTCTACATGCATTTATCTTATAATCAACTTGTGTTATTTTCATGGTTAATTCTTATAACATCTCTAATTCATCTTCATATCTTCATTTTTTGTTCAAATTTTCAATCAAGGGAGAATTTTGTAATTTAGTTATTTTTTCTTTAACTTTTGTACCTTATGAGAGAATCTTAAAATGACTCATTGTCATTTTTCAGAGATTTGAGTCTAAAAAGGGGACTTGGGGCTCCTGTAGTGAGGGGGAGCCCCCTCGGTCGTCCAATCGGTGACCAACGTTCTGGAATGTACCCCTATTTATTCAGATCGTCGGTTGCTGATCGGATAGCGGAGGGAGCTCACTCCACGCGTGCAGTGAGTTCCCTTACTACACGCCCCCCGGATTCGTAAAAAGGACAATGAATCTCTTCAAGATTCTCCCATATAAAGTATAAAAAGTTGAAGAAAGTAGGGCAGAAAATTAGAACATGTTTTTTTTTTTCAAATTCCAAAGTAGAGTTGGAACTTGAAAGTGGTCCGCGATTTTTATTCCTTTTTGCAGATATTCCAACGGATCTTTTTTCAGAAAAAAAGAAAAGAAAAAATAGAAGGCATGTCTCGAAATGGGGCAGAAAGGTATATCTCCATAAATAATCACATGGAATCATAGGTATCTAAACCACTTTACATATCATTTTGGAACTCTCAAGAAGTCCGTGATTAATAAACAACACATGATATGGTAGTAAAGAAAAGGTAAGTAAACGGCCGTGTAAAAGCCTCGTCATGGAGATCGAATCACGGGAAGAAGTGTTTGTTGATCTTTGGACACCGTCACGTGGTGTTCCAATACTCTTATTCACCACATATTTTTGAAGAATTCAATAATAACTGTGTGGAACTCACGAAAATGCATGGTCGATAATTACAACCGAATCACGGTCCAAAATGCCATGCCTATATAAATGATGTTCCACCAGTCGTGTTTTACAGGGGAAATTATTTGAGCAATAAATAATAGTACATCCAGGCTTGAATACCCAATTTATCAAGAAAGTAAATACAAGTACATCTATTCGGATATACAAAGGGGCTATCCCTTTATGGTGTCCTCCAAAATTGAAATTGTGTATGTATTTTTTATTTCCAAAACTAACCCTATACAGTATAATCGAAATAAACGTAATATGGATAGTGGCAAGTAGGGCTGCAAATGAGCCGAGCTGTTCGCGAGCAGCTCGCGGCTCGGCTCGTTAAGGCAAGGCTCGGTTCGTTTACTAATCGATCTAGCCGAGCTCGAGCTCGAGTTTTGGGCACGTTTACTAAACGAGCTGAGCTCAACTCGCGAAAACTTGGCTCGTTTAATAGGCTCGGCTCGTTAAGTAAATTAGTCTGGCTCGGCTCGATAAGAGCTCGGCTCGGTTCGTTAACTAATCGAGCCGAGCTCGAGCTCGAGTTTTGGGCATGTTTACTAAACGAGCTGAGCTCAGCTCGCGAAAGCTCGGCTCATTTAATAGGCTCGGCTCGTTTAAAGAGGCTCGCTAAGTAAATTAGTCTGGCTCGACTCGTTTACTACCGAGCCCAGCTCGAGCTCGAGTTTTGGGCTCGTTAAGCAAACGAGCCAAGCTCGAACACCTTAAAGCTCGGCTCGGCTCGTTTGCAGCCCTAGCAGCAAGGGACAAAATTGACAATCCATCTACAACCCACGTTCACCCACACTCGATCCCACTCCATTCAAAAAGAAAAAACAACCGCTTACTGGCAATTTACCTCGACACCCCTTTTCTTACATTTTATTCAATCGAATTATTCAAAAACGCTGGATTTTCTCTCTTCGCTTGCACACGCTTCGCACGTGCCCCAGACGCTAGTCATATTTTAAAATACACCAACAATGTGATTAATGATATTTTATGTTGCCAATAAAAAATACAGTAATATTTTAAGTTGCACCGAATTGATATACGTAGCTATTGGTGAAAGTATTCTGTGGGGGATGGTTTGAATTCCAAGCAGGAACAAACCCCGTGATTCCCGACGGAAATATAGCTGCAAATATCCAGTATTTTTTTTGCCCTTTAGAGAATCAGCATCAAATACAGCAAGGCATCACATAAATTAACATACAGTAAATCTACTAGCTAGGGATACTTCAATTAAAAAAAAAACCGAATATGGATACCGAAACCATGGGTAGCGAGTAGCGATATATACTGATAAATTTAACTGTATTTTTTTAGTTGTCTTTATAAAAAAAAATCTGTTCAGTCGGGTATTACGAATACTTGATCCAATTTCATATTTTTCATTCAAAAATAAGAATTTGGATCATTTTTGTGAGATCCCGTATTGAGTTCCATACATTCATTGGTATACGATCGGCACCGATGGAGTTAATTAGTATATAACTATAGTATTTTTGAAATTAATATAAGCAGCTATGTGATTCACTTTACTGGAGGTGATGAATAATATAACGATTTAACATGCATTGTCGTAACAATTAGTTTCATACATAAACAACACGGGATTGTATCTTTAATTTGCTCTTACGTGCAGCCTTATTTAGGTATGTTTTTTCATTATATTGGAAGTCAGAACATCAACATTGTGACGACTAATATTTGAAATAAATACCGCCGCCAGTCAACATCATTCAGAATTAATTTTGTATAAATGTTGCTATCAAAACATATATACAATGGCGAAAAAAGAAATATTCCATGGGGTCTGGACTTGATTTATTGCTAAGTTGAAATTAGTAGAAGATACAACGGTCAATGAATTGGAGGACATTCGTCCATGATTTACTATATTTTTATTTATTTATTTGGATGGATGGAAGTTACTAAAATGCCCACTATAAGTGTCAAAAGTAATCCAAATGATCCATTAATTAGGCTAGCTAATACTTAATTTACTAGTAGTGGGATTAGAGTACTCTAGGCAAAATTGCTTTTCACGTGGTACTTTACACAAATCACGTAGTGAATTTTTTTGGAAGACAACGAGTGACTCACATAATAAGTTTTGTTATAGTTCAACGACCGACATCAAATGATATTTTGGGAGTACCTTGGCTCCATTGTCTTTTGAGAGAGAGTTCAAGCGAACCCCTGTGTCCGAAAAATGCACCAAAATTTTATATATTTTTGTATATAAATTTAATTTTTCTTTAATATTATATGCATTGGATCACTCATAGAAGTCGAGATTAAATGAAAACTGATATAACAAATTTATGACAAAATAGATCACATAGCTCACAAAAGCAAAGTAATCTAAGCCTGATAGGTTTCATCCTAGACAAATATAGTTATTTCATATAGTGTTTTGTGCACTAATACTTTTTAAACATTTTTCATAAATGATGAGCTAAATTAATTTTGCAGCTTCCCTTAGGGATGGAGCTGGAGGCAGTAGGGGCAGTCGCTCCTGCAAGGGGAAAAAAACCTCTAGTAGTCTTATGAATTTTATAGGATTCTCCTAGTATTATGAAATATATAGAATCGTCCATGCGTAGTGAAATTTCTGGTTCCGTCCTTGACTGTCCCTACTAATAATTATCAATCACATGAGCCTACTCTGCATGCCATGAAGGATGTATGCAGATAACATGTACTCCTCCACATGAACAGATAGATGCATACAAATTTAGAAGAATAAGTTTTCATGACACCCCCCTCTAGAGAGAGAGAGAGAGAGAGAGAGAGAGAGAGAGAGAGAGAGTCTTCCTTCCTTTGACAAGGTCTAGGGTTTGATCAATTCTTCTTTTGAGCTTGACACCTAGGTTTCGTCCACATATAGACTCCATCAAATTCTTAAGCTATAATAAGAGTACTGCTTAGTACCTCTGCTCCTACAAAAAAAACTCTTAACAGCTTTGTTGTTAAATTTCGAAAACCCTTTTGCCTCTAGAATACTTAGATGGGAGAAAGAAGTGGCTCCGAATGTTCGAAGACGATTAGCCCGTTGAATTCAGAGCAAAACGAAGAGCACGAATTCGATAGTAGCGAGGAGAATGATCAGAAGAATAATAATAAAGCGAATAGAGATGGATCAAGTTCAAGCAATAGTACGGTGGACGAGTTCGAGAAAAAGGGGGCGTCTGTTCGACCTTACGTTCGGTCGAAGATGCCGAGGCTAAGGTGGACACCTGATCTCCATCTTCGCTTTGTTCAAGCTGTTGGGAGAGTTGGTGGACCTGATAGTGAGTTTCTCTCTCTCTCTCTCTCTCTCTCTCTCTCTCTCTCTATGTGTACTAGATCGACTTATATTGTTGAAATTTAATTTGTCGAAATTTGTTCTTTTATTCAGATAAAATCATCACGCACTCTCGTACATGATTTTACGGGAAAAAAAGATTCACCAATCAAAGGATCGCAAGAGTTCCTTTGATTGGTGTACGGAAAAATTCAAGAAACATCTATCGAGGCGTATTATTTGTTGTTTGAGCTAATTATGCCTTCGAAAATGAACAAACAAAAAGGATGCAGAGAAAGCAAAAGTACTAGCTAGCAAGCTGGACCTAATATTTTGAGACTTGCCATATATTTGAATCTATTAAGGAATTTACATATGATGAGGTATTGATGATTTTTATTTGGGTGCAGGAGCAACACCAAAGTTGGTTCTTCAATTAATGAACATCAAAGGACTTAATATTGCTCATGTCAAGAGTCATTTACAGGTTAGCACGTTACTTTTTTTTTTCAAAAAAAAAAAAACCCGACAATATCTTGCATGTTAATTTTTTGGAAATGTTTAGATACAGAAAAACTGTTCATGAAACAGTTCAGGAAAACTAAATCAACGGTTGAGATTCAATTCGTTGTAAATCTCAACCGTTGATTTAGTTTTTCTAGACTGTTTTTCATGTACAATTTTTCTAGATCTTATCAAACCCTTTAATTTTCTGTACGAGTTTCTTTTTCTATTACTGATTTTTCACTTTTCTTGATCTTCTTGATGTACCGGTAATTTAGATGTTCAGAAGCAAGAAAATTAATGACGCTGGTCAAGGTATGTCAATTGCTCTTTTTTTGGGCGGTTTGTTTTGATCTTCTTGATGTACCGGTAATAAGATTAATTATATATATAGCTTACGACGAACTAATAACGACGAAATGAGATTAATTATACCACACTCTCCTAATTTGTAGGATCGTTACATATACCACATTTTATGCGATTATCTATCCGTTGTATATTTTTAAATTTTTTAACCAAACTCCAAATATAAGGTTCCGTTAGATATGATATTCATATCCCTGGGGACTTGGGGTCCCCATAACTCACTACACACCCCGTAGTGACCTTTATAATTATGGGTCCTTGAAATTCTCAATGAGGGTTTTTGAGAGGTTGAGAAGTAGATGGAGTTTTTGCAAGTTGCAACGTTAGTAGAGATACATACTCTTCGAAGTTCGTTCAATATATTTATTTTCCTATTGCAGCGATTTTATTTTTTTTTATCTTTCTGATAATAAAGTTTCCTTTGCCGATAAAAAAAAAATGACGGTTTTTAGCGTCAAAGTCTTGGTTTTTTGATCGAAATCTGAAGCATTCTAGTGTCCTCTTCTCCATGACAGTGATAACAGATCATAAGTATCTTGTGGAAGGCGGCGATCGGAATATTTACAACCTGAGTCAACTCACTATGCTACAAGGATTTAATCAAAGGCACCATTCTAATTTCAGGTATTTTTCATAAAAATAATTTTTTTTTGCCATTTTAGAGACCAAAGTAATCTCATAACAGAATTTCTCTTTTTCTTAGATATGGAGATCAAGCTTCTTGGAGTGGTGATGATATTTGGACACATAGCTCTTTTAGGGGGAGGAGTAAATTTGATGATGAAAGACTTGGAATGTATGGCACATTCGGCGAAAGGATCTTTGGAAGCAGCTATAACAACATGGTGAATCGCGAAATCCATAGGAGTATTTCCTTCTTGAATGAAAAACAAACATGGAGAAAAAACGATCCAAAAACTGAATTCGGATCGTTTCATGACTCCTTGAGTACTACTCAATCGCGAGCGAAAGAACCAACCGATGTTCTTTCAAGTACCCGTCTTGGTTTGAACACAACGAGCGCTGAAGAGCGGGTGGGAGCAAAGAGAAAGGCTTCGGAATGTGACATTGACTTGAATCTATCGCTTGGACTCGTATCGGGGTCTAATGAGAGCCAGATACACGAGGAGGACGAGGACGAGAACAGATTATCGTTGTGTTTGTATCCATCATCAGTTTCTTCAAAGATTAGTAGGATGAAATTAGAAGGGGAGCATAGGGGTGAGAATGGGAGAAGGACGAGTACTCTGGATCTGATTATATGAATGAGAGGTAAATTTATTCTAAGTGAGATCTTGAGGTACTTGTTTAATTGAAGGCTATCTTTTTGTATGTGTTGCTGTTGTCTTGTACCATTGTCACACAAGGTAATATTCACCACTTCTTGTTTTGATGCTTCTTTGATCTTTTTCCTTTTCAAAAACTTCTTACCAATACCTAATTACTTGGGGTGGCGGAGGTTAATAGGTGCATAAAGACAAATGAGTTCGATCGGACTTTAGTACATATTTCATGGATAAGAATACACTTTAACGGATTACTACACTTTTCTTGGATATCGATACATATTTTACACATTATTCTCCGCCCCAAGGGCGGAATTTAGCATTTTCCAAGTACTTAAAGTAGGATGAATATATATATGAGTAATTCCAAACAAAATCATAAATTATAGCATATTAATTAAGATACAGAGTGAATTTGAACAAAATTAGATTATATAAATCGAAATGAGATTACTTGGGTACTCCTATTATTTCTAACAATTATAATAGCATGCCTGATTAAACCAGAAAAGCGATTTTTGTACTCTACTTTCTTATATATGCACTCTCAAATTTATCATTTCTTACTTGTATTGTGTGTAATTTCAGGCACACTACATGATAAATTTTAGAGTAAATAATAAAAAAGCGAAATGCAAAAATTATTAGGACTTCTTACTAATCAAGTATAAATAAGTGGAAGTGAAGAAATCGACCTTCACCAGATAATTTTTGCACTGCCTCAAGATGGTTCTTAGCTGGTTCCAAACATTGATATATAGAAAATATTTTACTTAATCTGGAAATCCAACACAAAGCCTACATATGCAGCCAAAGGTTGAAACCAACTCTAGCAATAACAGCACAAGTATCGATGCCTTGTATGAAATTAAGCAAATTTCAACACTTTGAATTTAAAAAGGAAAGTGTGACAATATGTATAAATCTAATATTTGGACGTGCACAATATGCATCCTTTATATTGTACTCCATAAAATTTCTAGTATTCGTACGTATATAGAATAATTCATTATATGAAGATTAAAACTCGTGACATATAAACGTTGTGTTACGTTGATGCTATGAATTTATGTTCAGATGTTATGAATTTTTGTACACTTTTAAGTATGAATTTCTACAGAAGTCAAGAACTGTATATCACACCCCACAACGGTCACAAATGTGGAGTGTGTAATATTTTAGCATTTCCCTGTGAAATGGAGAGATCAGCTACTGGAGTTGTGATATCCGATGCTTATTTTAACCAGGCATTTGAATATAAATAATATTATATATTTGAAAATATAAACAATTTTTTGAGGCGTCGTGATTAGTGACAATGAACAAGAATTTGGGACGGAGAGAGTAATAATTTGAGCAATGAAGTAACAACTTGATATAGTTGACAAAGTTGGTCGAATGCATCTCGGTCTGCTCGTGCATCTTTTTTCTTTATTCTCTTCGGGCAAATTCATGAAGAATGATTTAAGGGTAATGATTTTTGCGCTCTGCTTTTTTTATCTATCTACCTGTATTAAGGTCTCCTTTATCTCCTTCCGAAACAAGCGAAATCCACAATCCATGCATAGTCAATTCCCAGCCACGTAAAATTCAATCTTTGTGTGTTTGATGTGTGTGTGTGTGTGTCTGGTTTCAGTTTGCAACTTCTTCTTCGAACATCTTGAGACATTGATGCGAGATCTTTGGGCAGATTTTTGATTTGCAAGCATTCTACAGAGAAGAAATCAATCACTCACAATGAGAATTTGAATTACACAATACATGTCTGGATGCACGATGCAGGAAAGCACATGACTACGAAATTATTTCCGAGAAGAAAACTCGAACAATTGTGAACTTGAGAATTGAGATATTCTCTTTATGAACAAACAATATGAGATAAATCTCATTTCTTATTAATTAAAACCAACCTCCAACCTATGGCTCCCAATAATACATATAGGTTATGTTCGGTTTGGGTTTTGGATTTTGGGTGGAGAGAGAAATGAGAGTAATAATTAAAAACATGAGTAATGATTGGAGAGAGAAATGAGAATAAAAAATTGAAAATAAGGATCATAATTGGAGGGAAATAGGGATAATGATTGAATAATAATTTAAAATCTGAGTCTTGAGACCCAAACCGAACAAGGCCTGTCAAAGAAGCCTTAGACTAACTAGGAAACAAATACTTAACATATTGGACTTGCTAATTTAAAGACTTTCAAAACTTTCCAAAAATGAAAAAATTGAAAATAAATGAAAGGATAAAAAACTAGAAGAATAAAAAAGGTTGCCAAAACAGATAGTAACTAAAACGGAATTTCATACTAAAAGTTGTAAGCAAATTAAATATTTCCTAAAACGCAAAATTCTCCTAACGGATGAAAAATGTTGCCGATCATCAGCTGAAAGGTCAGTCTTGATTAGAAATCCGTTTTCAATAGACAGTATGACTTTTGGACCTTTTCACCAACGTTGGGTCGCACGCCTAGTATGATTTTTGGACCTTTTCACCAACGTTGGGCCGCACGCCTACTAATGCCTTTTGGGTCATGAATGGTCAAAACGATCAAGAAACATAACCGCGACCTACTCTACGTGAAGACATATCTATTTAGTATTTATGAATACTGTCTTCTTTTTCTTCATGAATAATTGGAAATAGGGCTGTAAACGAGCCGAACCCTTCGAGGTTCGGGATCAGTTCGTTAAGGTATGAATTCGGCTCGGGTTCGGCTCGGGTTCGATTCGAGCCTAGACATGTGAGCTCGAGTTCGGCTCGTGAAAAAATTTCAAAGCTCGGGCTCGGCTCGATAGGGCTCGTTAAACTCAAACGAGCCGAATTTT
>JAXBDA010006548.1:0-20386 GCA_036023075.1 Gaultheria prostrata
GACTCTGGTGATGCTCGGGATTCCGTTCGTTAGGAGAAGTAATTTCATACCTAAAATTGCTTAAAAACTCCGTTCATCTCAACCCGAGGTAGACACCGATTAGTCTAGCCACGGGGCGCTTTCGCCCGCGGTTGCACTCTAATAATCTACTCACTCATGATTACAATAACTACGGAAGTCAAATTAAACCTAGATCTAAACATGCTTGGAGAATAAAATATGAAAGCAATAGAAAACGATACCGTAAGATTGCGAAGGGAAAAATCGAACTTGCTTATTAATACGCAAAACCGATCCACAAGCGGAAATTCTGAAAGTCTGGAACCAAAACCTAAGAACAGCAGAATAAGTTAAGGAAAATAAAGCAAAAGTTATGAACTGGAAATTTCGGAACCCTAATTCGAGTTCTAAAGGGACTATATATACTAATCCCCCTCTAATTACAATTAAAAACCAGAAAATAATCGAAATTCGGCCGACGAAGGACCAAACGCTGTCGTTCCATAGCCATTTAAGCTCTCGGTAGCGCTACACCAAAATAGGTGTAGCGCTCCCGAGCCCTTATCTCCTTCTCTTGACCGGTTAATGCCCCTTGACCGTTGACCCTCTTAACCTATCGGTAGCGCTACACCAAAATGGGTGTAGCGCTCGCAAACCTTCTGTTCAGCTTCGCTCCCTTCTTGTGCCAATTTGGAGCGCTCCAAAGAAATAAGGTAGCGCTCCCGATGAATTACGGACTTTTTCCACGCCAAACAACTCCAACACTTAGCCTCCACGGCCTTTCTCCTCATTGATCCTCGTGGAAGGCCTTCCAACAAGTCCAATTAGCGCCAAATGCACCTCAATTCCCTGCAATTAAACACAGACACAGAACCCAACCACGTGCACGAATTAAATGGAAAATGAGGATTAACCGCACGTCTAACGCGCTCATTCTTTCCTACTTAGGCGCTTAAATTCATGAATTTCACGCGCCTATCAATAGATTTTGGTACTATGAAAACCATTTCACGATATTTTTGTGACCAGAAACATGATACATTAATGAACCATGAAAATAGGTATATGTAGCCCAAGCATAAAAATCGGATTGTATATACAAAAATAAAAAATAAAAACACGGTGGATTCATGCACCACACAAAAAAAAAAAAAAAAACTGACCTCTCTCTCTTTATGACAACGAACACATAAAACTATAAAAAATATGGTAATCAAATTAACCATGACTAATACTGTGTGAAAAATCATGAGTAACGAATATACCATGAAACCTGGAATCGACTCTATACACTAATGAATATATCATGAGTAACGAATATACCATAAAACCACGTGAAAATGAAAGAAGTTGGCAAACATGGTAAATGAACAAACCCAGAAATCATGGTACATTTCGAACAGAAATCATGCTACCTTGTGAAATAAAAACCAGAAAAAGAGGTAGTGTGGACGGTCGGCCCACGCTTTTGAATGTTGTTTTGAAAAAGGGCGATCTGGGAAAAAGAAAATTTAGAGTCGCCACTCGGGGTTTAATTTTTGGAAAATGTTAGGTACCCGAGGAACTGTTTAGAAAAATAATGACTCTTTTTGTGCCGCTGAAAAAGGGTTTGGTCTGCGAAAAATAGAGATTTGGGTTCGGGAGCCAGGTTACCCGCGGGGAAGGTTTTCTTTGAAAAATGCACCCCGCGTGCCCGGAACTTTCCGGTCTTTACTAAATATTTGTGGGAATTTTCTGAAAATAATTTATTGAAAGCTTTATTCACATAAACAGTTTATGAATGAATAAATAAAAAAAAACAACATATTAAGGAAACAAATAATGGTAATAAATCACGTAGGGGATAAATTAACATGAAATAATAATGAACAAGGATGATATTGCAAGAATTTAAAAGTTAAAGGGGGCCGCTGCAATAAACCCGACTGTAAGTTTTCCCGAAAACAGAGCATCAAATTCAAAACAGAGCATAGACATCACACATTGCTTCTGATGCCGTACGACATCTAACATTGCACCGCGCGGTGCACCATTGAAACCGTACGGTGTCACTATCCAGTGTATTTTCAAAAAATTTGGTTTTTACCGATTGAAGCAAGGCTCTGTTTTTGGTATGAAAAACCGTGATTTTTGGTAATCACGAAGAGTTTGGAAGATGGTTTTGATGAATGAATATACCTCATTTTAGGGAGGGCATCTCGTGACAATAAATGATATCACAGCATACCCACCCGAGAGGCTCAAGCCTTATTGAAGAAAATTCTTTTCAAACTCGAGAAAGAGCTACTGAGCTCTTCTCAAGTTCAGCGAAAATCCCCTCAGAAGATTAGCACTTCAATTTTGAACGCAAATTTATACCTCTGGACGTTCGGTGAAGATCAAAGGAATCGGTTTGGAGATTGGAGATGATTGTTGCAGGCTATAGAAGCTAGAATTTTTGTGTATGACTTTGGTCAGAAACGAAAATAACGAGAGGAAGATTGAGGGAATTTTGTTGAGAATTCTCAGTAGGTTTTTTTTGTGTGAGTGAACTCCAGACCTTAAGTGTTTGACGGAGGAGAGTATATATAGGCAACGAGTGCCATACTCTCCCACACGAAATGATGAGCTACAGTAGAGGTAGCGTATCACGCCATGGTTTCTGAGCTGCTGGAGCAAACGTGGGAATCACGATGATGGGACAAAGGCACCGTGCGGTGTGCAAGGTGGTGCCGCACGATGCAGGAAGGGAAGCCGTGCGGTGTCAAGAGAATTTTGGGCCGTGCGGTTTTGGGAAGAAAGCCGTATGGTTTAGGTATTTTTGGGATTTTGGCTAGTTTGACCTGTTTGACCCGAGGGATCGTTCCAAGGTATATTTCGCGTGTTCTTTCATCATCGGGGATGCGCAAGTCATCAAAATTGGGGTGTCTACAGGTAGTTTGTTACTTACCCTAAAAAAAGAAATAAAACACAAAGAGGTAGATCGCTGAATCAACTCTTTACAAGAAAAAATGAAAAAAAAAGCAAAAAGAAATACCCAGATCAAGGAAATGGGTATTGAATCTTGGGACGAGAGGGTTCTGTCTATCCATGGAGCCATTGAATCGAGCCGTCGTTAGGGTTTCATCTGGAGATGTTAGAACCATCAAACCCAGATAATCGATTTGGTAAGCTGCGTGATCGAATCGAAACTTGTGATATCTTCTGGTTTGAAATTGCCATGGCTGCAAACTTTTCTTTTCCTTTTTTTCCTTGACAAAAAAACCATGGCCATGGCCAGAGAGAGAGAGATTCGCCGGAGTGGTTCGCCAAAGGAGCCACTGATCGGGCATTGATAAGAGTGGGACTTCGACGGTGGCGTTAATGGTGGGACTTCAATGGGTGGCGTTAATGGTGGGCAACCACCCATGTAGAGAGAGAGAGAGAGAGAGAGAGAGAGAGAGAGAGATTTTAGGAAGTATGGTGAAATTGTAACCGTGGATCAATGAAAAATCCTTAATGAAGATATTTTAGCCTATAAACAAGGGGATTAATATTGACACACCCCCTTTTTGTCTCTATTAGATAAAAAGTTACTAAAACACCCTTGCACTTAATAACATACGGTCTACTTTTCTTCAAATGCCTTAACTACCCTCCATTAAACTCATGAATTAAAAAGTCTTTTAAAAGATTGCTCATATACAGGGCCAGCAATTTCAAAAGGAAACAAGGGATAAACAGAACGTACACAACAACATGCAATTTAATACTTCTTCATACAATCCCACAAAAATTGATCAAAACCCACATAAAGAGATTATGGCAGTCTATGAGTCTATAACTAGTTAGCTGCTCTGCAATAATTTTCTAACTAGTTCTTGCAACAAAATTGGAAGCTTCTTTGTCTAATTTGTGCTCTGCAAACCCAAAAAAAAAAAAATTTCGGCATCTCCCATATATTAAACTTCACCACCCTTACAGCTCCAGTGATGCATTCATCTCGCATTGAACTGCAAGAAAGTAGTTCGAAACATACATCAATAAATATGAATTGTTGGAAGCATGTATGAGTCGAGCAAAATATATAAACAAGAGAATTCACTCTTTCTCCGAGAGTAATTCTGGGAATGCAAAAAGGCAAGAGTGTTTTTTTTCCTGGAGACACATAGGGTTATTCCAGTCATTTCAAATATAGGAGGAAAGTTAAATTATGAAGTGAAAGGGTGTTTTAGTAACTTTCTCTAATAGAAACAAAAATGGGAGTGCCAATATCAATTCCCATAAACAATGGATAATGTATAAATTAATAAGGGTACAATGATCCGATTTTTAATTTTCAGGATTGAATCATAAAGAATCAAATCTCATAGGATAAAATCATAATGGTAATATTGATACATAATTGCCTAATTAAAATTTCATTAAACAAATGATGTGCAAAATTATTTTCCTGAAATAATATTTTAATGTATGTATATCTACGAACAAGTATATATATCACACTCATCTTCATAATTATCGAGGACATCATCCCTTTCGCTCTCTCCCTGGTCCTTGTGCAGAGCGCCCCCACCCCCCCTCCCTCCTCCTCCCCCCTCCCTCTATAAAAAAACGCCGCACAGAATTTCTCTCTCTCTCTCTCTCTCTCCATAACTTCCCTCACTCTTCCTCTCACCCACACTTACCTTTTCTCTCTCTCCATTTCTCTCTCCATACTCATCACTAGATACACTTACATATCCATACATACTCCTTTCTCTCTCCAAATTCCATCCACAATGTCGGCCCTCACAGACGGCGACTCCCGTATCCCCACCATCAAATCCAAAATCCGCGTCGTCCCCAACTTCCCCAAACCAGGTTCTCTCTCTCTCTCTCTCTCTCTCTCTCTATATATATATATATATATATATCTATCTATCTATCTATCTATCTATCTATCTATCTATATATATATATGTGTGTTTTCATTTGTGCACAAACAAACCAAGTGTGCGTTTACCCAGTTCTAATTAATCGTTTTGTTGAATACAGGGATCATGTTTCAGGATATAACTACACTGTTACTCGATCCAAAAGCCTTCAAGGATACAATCGATTTGTTCGTGGAGCGTTACACAGGGAAAAAGATATCGGTAGTAGCAGGTACAGAATATACTGGTACTATTAGTTGGTATTAACTCTATAGATTTGATCGTCCGGATACTTTGAACAGTGACTTACTTTGTGTTTTCTTTATTCTGTTTCGAATAAATTAAGCTTTGGTGGGGCTCCGTGTTTGCATGAGAGTAGTAGGCAACAGCAATGCATTATACGATGATGGAATTTTTTATTGAATTCTTACCCGTGTGGACCACATTACTGGTATTGTTATTGTTGATTCTCATCATCGGCTTATTCTGAAAGGTCGGTGTGTACAGAACATTTATGAAAAAAATATATAAAAAAAAACCAGATCGATGGGGAAAAATGGTTTTTAGATAATTCATGGAAGAAAAATTTGAGATCTGTGAGGGAAATCAGATTGATAGGTTGATAAAAATTTGAGATCTGTGAGGGAAATCAGATTGATAGGTTGATTTTAGACTAGTCATTTCGCCATATCTTTAAGTCAGAATTTAGTTACAATATATGTGCCTGTGGTGGGGCCGACGTGCATATTGGTGATATGGTACTTTTTGTTGTTACCACGGTTGCATAAGTTTCATGGGTGACTTTTGTGAATATACTTTGTGGGGATGTATGGGAAGGAATTATGGGTGGGTATTGGAGTGATTTTGAGTTTGACTATGGAGGGTTGTTGGTGGGGTGTGTTTGTTGATTGCTTTTCTGTGGAGAGGCTCACTGAGGGCATGTGCTCCAATCCAATTTGGGTGGATGGTGGTTGATGATGGATGCCCACCTCATGGACCCACCCGTGTTGATATTAGGCCAATCCTTTTGCTCTTTTCTTTTGGCGATTACTACAGTTAGCCGTAGGATGAATTGATGCCAACCCCCTATTTTTTCCGCTTTTCATTATGATCAATTGCTGTTGGAAATGAAGGGTTTTCCTTGAGGTCCAGAGTTCACTTATTGTTTTTTGGTTATGTTTTAAAGAAGTGGGATTTTCTGTTCCTTTCCATTTTGTTATGGTGAGTACTTCATATTGGATTCACAGTACCCAATATCTTGGAACTTCACCGAACTCCTGTGAAAGAACTGTTCGGTTTTACTTTTTCTATAATTCTCGTATATGTTTTGGAGTATTTCTACATAACCAAGACAAAATCTAAGATTTCCGTTGTTGGTTTTTCCTGGTGTATGCCCCTCTGCCATTTTGGTTTGGGCTTTCAATAAACTGCATACGTTAGGAAAAAAAATCTTGTACAAGTTTGATTCTTTAAAGGAAAGCAGAGAGGCATGTAGGGAATTACTATGACTCCCAATGCACACAGCATCTTGTCATGCATTTGTTGACTAGAGGAAGATGATCGTTGGGTAATTATATTGCTCTGAATTCCTACTCACTCTCCTAAGAACTACAGGGAAATTCAAATGACTTACTATCAACTCCTCATTGCTAGGGCCCTCATCTCACTATATTTGATTAAAAAGTATGATGTGGATCCACAGATATTACTTTCTTACTTTGTTATCATAGGTGTCCATTATACTTTGTCTCTTTGTTTGATTATGTAGGCAAGTTGTCATATAGGGTTTACAGTGCATTTTTTTTTCCTGGTAATCTCCATTCATCACGTATAGATTGATATGGAAAAACAGAGGTCCCCCCCACCCCCAGAAAGAATGTAGAGAATAGGATGACCATCTCCTTCAAAAGTTGATGTTACTGTGTGATGTAGGTGCATTCCCACACAGTTTTTGGCTCATTAACAAACAGATAAACTGGCTGCTACACAAGTATGGCAAGCTCTCCATCATGGGGCATGGGAAAAATGAATATTTTGATCCTTGAGGCATTCAGTATGCAGGCTGTGATCTTTTTTCCTTTCAATTAACGAGCCCACGTCCGTTTGGGCATCCTTCCATATAAGATGGAATTTGTTACTTTTTTTTAACTTTTGGGCTTTGTCAAGCTGAGTTTGATTGCTGCATAGTTCATTTCCGGATAAGTTGCTCTTATTCTTGTTGCAGAAAAGATACAATATGTTACATGTGCTTATCACCGTTGCAAGAACAAAAATTGATATTACATATGAACAATTGTCTGGTAGTGCAATATATTTGTCACTTGTCCCAAATAGAATCCAATTTCCTGTGGGCATTCTTCCTTTACCGAGCTTATTCTGGATGCATATTTAGAGGCTTTAGTAGGAACTTCAGCACAAGCTTTCTCATGTGAACCTCTTGCTGGCACATATAGTTTCAAATTTCTCATTAAAATTGTACTCAAACGGACTATGTATATTACATTATTACTATTTGCTTGGTGGAAAAGCGTAACTTCTAGATTAGTTAAGATTTGAATGCCACCAAACAAACATAGTTTGAATAATTTGTTTTTGTTATTTTGGAGAAATTCCTTTATTCTCACTACCGTGATCACCGGTTGGAATTACCTGTGGAAAAGGAAAAAGAAAAAGTGAAAAAAGAAAAACAACCAATAGGTTATATTGCGTGTTAGTACTAAATATAGATGCCATTACTAAAATGTTTACTGAATAAAAAATCTTAGTTTTTGAATCTTATACTTAAATCCAACGGTCTTGAATTCCCTTGTAAATCTTACGTTTGAGATGGATGATTTTCATTTTGTATATCTAACTGTTCATCTGATAAATCCTACGGTTGGGATTAGGGGTGCAAACGACCCGAGCCGAGCTTTTTAGTGTTTGAGCTCGGCTCGCCGAGTCAGGGTAATTTACTTAACAAGCCTCCTTAAATGAGCTGAGCTTTAGCGAACTCGTTTACTAAATGAGCCTAAAACTCGAACTCAAGCTCAGCTCAATTTTTAAACGAGCAGAGCCTTAACGAGTTGCTCACGAGCAGTTTGCTTGCAGCCTTAGCTGGGAGTATGTTGGGAAAATTGTAAAAATAGGCAAGTTTACTCTTCTCGCCGAAGACGATTGCGAATCGAGTGTGGTTTGGTGGCTAGTGGTCGTTCGATATTGTGGTGGTCTCGAGGTTGATTGTTGATCCTTGTCGACCAGTGTATGGTCTTTAAAGTAGCGGCATGAAAAAGTTGTTTAAGGTGGAAAAATATGATCCATGATTCTACTAATTGGGGGTTTCTTTGAGTATTGATAAATGATAATCCATAGTATTCGGGTTTGAATCCCATTTCTGAACCTTATTCAGAATCTTTTCTATAGTGTAGTTCCTTCTACCAACAATTAATCTTTGTGAACAATGTTTTTGTCATGCCCCGAAATCTCACATGACCCAAGCACGTGAGTTTAACGTTAAGTCACCAACTAAAATATAATGACTAATATCAATTTTACAAGCTCAAGATTCATAATCTATTCAAATAGTACCCATATGTGACTAGATTTATAATTTTTTTGAAGAGGGTGTTTGTTTATAAGACTTTCCTAAATTGTCTCAACAAACGGCAAAACCTAAACATCTTTCAATGTAATTTTAACAAAAGAAGGTTTCCAACCTCTCCAACAATAGCTAAAGGACAAATGAATAAACGACATATACTGACAATGGAGTTGACTCCATTAGCAAGGAGCTGACTCAATTCACTACCAAAGCTTAATACTTCTCTCCATGTCTCAAAATGCATATTACAACATCTGATGTAAAATATGGACAAGATTCATATTTGAAATAAGTTGCACGAGTTTAAGAGTATATAATCCCCACAAAATAAGTTACAATGTCATACATAACAACTCCAAATTCCTATAAATAAATAATAATAAAAATTCTCAAATTGTAGTCAATATAGAGGCTTCCTTAAACTTCAAGGTTCTCATCATTACTTGAAAAATATTGGATTATCAACGTGATTCGAAACTCAATAGGAAACGTGCTAAATGTGAAGGTAAGAGAACGCAAGCAAAATGAACAAAAATATAACCTTTTTCTTCCTCTTCTTGGATTTGTACAAGTCGGGTTGTAGAGATGACTTTATCCAACATTCTAAGAAAACTTACTTTTTGCAAGTCCAAAAGAAAAGAATTTGCAAATATATGGTACTAGCATTTACTCTTTAAACATCAAGCCAAAATTATGAAAGAAACAAAACAATCTGATACGATAAAATTCCAAATTTCTCAAATACCGGGCCAATACTAAACCAAACTTAAGCCTATCTCATATAATCCAAAATCACAAACTAGAGTTGTAGACCGACACCCTGGAACCATCCTAAGATGTATTCCAAATCTCACAACCCATTTCTCAGGCTTTTAACCAGAAGGCATAAGGATACCAACCCCGCCGGGGTTTCCGTAAATTTGGAGAGAGAGAGAGAGAGAGAGAGAGAGAGAACACAAGAAGAAGAAAACAGAAAAAGAAGGAATCGGTACTCTCCTGAACCAAATTTGGTATTTTAAGGGTAAAAATACACTACACCCTTGCATACTTCCTTAGGTACTCCCTTCAAGTCCTATTATTAATTAGCACTTAAACTATGGCCCCAAGAGTTATAAAAATATATAAATAATACTATAAAAGCTAACTAACGTGGGTCCCCAACACTCTCGGTCCACAACGCACAGAGTCTGGCCCGATCAACCAAACATGCTTGCATATGTATAGGCATGTATACAAACCAAAAAAAAAAAAAATCATGTCTCACGAAACTATTATTGATTATATTTACACTTAACCACATTACCAATTAAAATCAGGGGCGGTCTCGACAGTTTTCATGCCGTTACTTAAAGATCATACGCCGGCTGACAAGGTTTGACATTGAGACCACCATGATATCGAACGAACACCAGCCACCACACCACACTTGATCTACAATCATCGTCAGTGACTCCATTGGTTGTAGTGGTAAATTGAATATTGAAAACTTAAATGAGGTACCCAATATTATGTGTTTTAAAGACTAGTGAGCGAACCGGAAAAGGGACTGGGTGGACGGGTCACCGATTCAATTGCGGCCGAACTAGAATCAAACCGTGTAGTTGTTGAAAAAATATATTAATAGTGTAAAACTACTCCGTCCATTCCAATTTGTTAGTCCACTATGAAACTACGTGCAATTTTCAAGCTAAAAAATAATGTACTTAGAAAAATAATTTTCTAATAAATATGGATCTTGTTTGATAGATCTCATTGAGAACTTTAATATGGTGCAAAAGAAAATAAAAAATTATTTTGGTAAATACATTATTTTTCAGTTTGAAAATTGCACGTAGTTTCGTAGTGGACTATCAAATTGGAACGGAGGGAGTAACTAATAATTAGAATGTAAAAGATTATTTGTGAAAAAAATTTGGAATGGGCATGTCTCTCTCATTCTATGTAGCACTGACAAGGACACGCGACACGACACCGACACTCCGACGTGCAAATTTAAAAAAAATTGAAGGATTCGACACATTGGGATATGTTTTGTACAATGTTGATGTATTTATAAACTATATGAATACAAATGTGATGTAGCACGTAGAGGGATGAAAAGGGGAGGAGAGGTAGCGCAAATGGGCCGAAACCCTAACACAAGGCCACTACATTAAAAACTCAATTCTCATTAATCAAACTCTGTCTAGTATTATGAATGGTTGAATACAAATTGTATTTATAAGCTAAGAAACTAGATAATGATATGACTAACATCATAAACAATAAAATACGTATTAGATCATGATAATACTTATCTAGATGATAAGACTAACTTATAACCAATCCTAACAAAATACTTATTTGATAATGATAATACTTATCTTGATCCTACTAAATATTGAAACATAAACGTATGGGGCAAATATATTTATTGGACCAAAAAGCCTTTAGGTTCCGCATAAAAAAGGCTCTAATTTTAAATTTGTAATACCATATATACTTTAAATCTTATTTATTATCACACCATTCATAAAATATTCCAATAATAAGTGTTTCATAATCTCTGTGTCTATATAATTGATAGTCACATACAACGGAAATACTTTTCTAAGCTTTAACAAGAGTCATAACTATTTTGTTTAACACCTCCGGCGTGGCTCGAGTGTACCGAGATTGTCCGGAGCTTTTTTGGGAGTGTCCAAACCAAAATATAGAGAAAAGAAGGACGCCTAGGATTTGAGTGTCGGACATATGATCAGAGAGTGTCGGTATCTGAAAAGTGTGCCCAATGTTTTAAATAATGTTTATGTATTAAATTATATGAATACAAAAGGCTAAAATTCTAAGTATTTAACACCTTATATACCTTAAATCTTATTAATCATCACATCATTCACAAAATATTGTAATAAAAATTGTTTTATAATCTATGTGTCTTTATAATCAATAGTCATAAAGAGGAAGTATAAGCTTTAACAAGAGTCATAACTATTTTGTTTAACACCCCGACGTTTCTTGCGAGTGTAGTGAGAGTGTCCAGAGCACTTTTTTGGAGTGACCTTGAGTATCACACAAAAAACATAGAGAAAAAATGGGACCCTTGGGATTTGAGTGTTGGACATGTCCGGTGAGCTTCGGTGTCCAACCGGCCGGTCCGGTCCTGGATTGAAAACGTTGCCTAATATTATTCCACCGTGGGTATGATGGTAATTTATTTAGATGATATACTTTTGTGTCCTATACTATTCTCTACAAGTGTCAAGTAAGTCTCTTACTATTTGCTATTGGGCTGGAACCTAAAATTCAACTCCATTTCCAAAAGTAGGATAAATTTGTTATTGTAGCTTTGATTTATTCCAGCCAATGTTATAGCAGCACCAATGCACGGTTATGGTATTGTGCCTGATTTCCTGAGTAACAAGTATACTCCAATAGACGTCAACATATTGTTGCGATTTACCTTGTCATAGAAGGAAGGGCATTGATTTTCGTGTTGGTTAGCTTCTTCGTTTCTGTTAGTACTTGCTGTTTACTCTTGAGGGTGTGCTGAAACTGTTAGGATTAACTATCTGCCATGCCTTGTTGCCTGTTTTGCTGCTAGACTTTTTTTTTTAATCAGAGTTGCTAGACTTGGTTGGGTACGAGTGTTTTTGATATGGTTTTTCTTCTTTACAGCATTTTCTGTGGTCTTGGGGAATTCTATTGTGAGTGATACATGCTGAAAATATTTTATCCCATGTACTCGTTGCTTTATCTGAATCTCTCTCTTCCTCTCTTTTTTTTTTTGGCAGGAATTGAGGCCCGTGGATTTATATTTGGTCCTCCCATTGCACTGGCTATAGGAGCAAAGTTCATTCCTTTGAGAAAACCGAGGAAGTTGCCTGGTATTTCCCATCCTTTCATTTGATCTCTAGTTGTATTAGTATATTATAAATAGCATTCATAAATTAATATGCTATGTTTATTTATGGAATCTAAGTAGCTGATTCCTTCACATAATCGTGCCACTGGTGATGCGTCACTGTTGATGCTGTCGATACTATTGCATTTTTTATTCGTTCCCATATTTGATATGCAAGAGGTCACATCATAATTCATACACAAATCAACTGTAATGCTCGTGGATATACTGTGTTAGAGAAATTCCTTTTCTTAGATGTTCTCGTGAATGTGGAATGTTTGTTTAGAATCCTGATATATCAGACTATCAGATTGCTTTTTGCTCGACATTAATGTGTTTCCTTGACATGTTTGGTGCACACATGATTATAGGAATTGCCTTGTAAAAGGTTATTTTATTACCTCTGTTTGTTTTTGTGTAGTAAAATTGTCTAAAATTTCGTTTTGGCCGGCAAGGCATAGGATGTTGGTTGTTGGACGTGACTTATGATTCAGCTAGATTGTTCCGTTTGGCCCAGCATGAATCAGCAAACTATGCTCCGGATCATTTTTTTCTCGCGACCCCTGGGTTTCTTGTTATGGCATTCGTTTTGTTTGCCTGCTAGTTTTTTTACACCATAGTGTTTGTGTAAGGTTATGAAATCCATGATCTTCGCCCTTCCTCCTGACATTTTTCTCCTCACCTCCCTTACTTCTCTGATTTCAACAGCCAATCCAGGCCTCCCACTGGACAGGAGAAGTAGCTAACCCATCGGGATCACTATTGCTTCTGTTCATTTGGTATTTCACCATCATTTATTAAACAACTTTTGAGAGAAGCTTTCACATTACAAAAAACTCTTATCACAAGCAAAGCAACACACATAACATGTACTTACGCACACACCTTGTACCCGTTTTGAATAGAAAATGTTGACCACAGAAAAGAAACAAAACTTATATATGACTAACCTTCAAAGCAGTAAATTAAGAAGCAGTTTAACATGAGGAATAAACATAGGCAGAAGGAACATGGACACATCAGTCTCACCCATAGTCAAAGACCATGATGCACAACAGAACAATTCCAGCGTCTTCCATGCTCAACGTCTACTTTATAGAACTCCCAAAGGGTCAAAACCCTTCTAATTCGCGATTTGTGCTTTTAGTACTTCAGTGTGTTGTTATTTTATCACTCTTCGTCATGATGCACCATTGCAGACAACTAGTACCAACTCCCAGTTATAATGTGCATGCATAACGTGTTCCCTTTAATGCAAAGGCAGACATGAGTATAGTTTGCGGTGAAATCACAATTTTGGTATACTATGATGATTTAAAACTCTACTACAACAGGTGAAGTTATTTATTTATTCATTTATTTATTGTTGTAACGTTGTTTTTACTTTGGTTTTCACAGGTGAAGTTATTTCTGAAAAGTATGTCTTAGAATATGGGACAGATTGTCTAGAGATGCATGTCGGAGCAGTTGAACCAAATGAACGTGCTTTGGTAGTTGATGACTTGATTGCTACTGGCGGAACCCTCTGTGCGGCAATGAATTTATTGGGTACTCCCTTGTAAATTGATACTATTTCTCATGACTCATGGTGTCCAGTAGAATTGTCCTTTTGTTTTTCTTTTTTAATTAGAACTTTCTATTTCCGAAAAAGGTAACCACGATCTACATATGCGTTGGCTTGTAGAATATGACTTTGGTTCTAATGTTCGGACTTTGGACTACAAAACCACTCTTTTATTGGACACTTAGGAAGACTGCATTGTGGGCTGGCTAGATCTGGGGTGACTGTCAAGACTATGAAGCACCGATACTTCTTGAGGTCGCTGTGTTACTGTGTCCACGTATCGGACACGGGGACAAGGGTGTCCCATGTGGGGACACGTATTAAATTATTTTTGGAGAGGGACATGGCTTGGACACTCCTGCCCCACATATACACTCTCTCTTGCTGTGTATATCTATATATATTTCTGTTGTGGGTGTATATCTTACATATATCTGTGTACCAGTATACATTCTAGTATATGACTGTAAATATCTTACATAACACAAGAAAAGTGCATAATATGTTCCTGCATACATATATGATTTATTTATATATAATTATTTATTTATTTATTTATTTTTGCCGTGTCCCTCGCCATGTCCTTGTCCATTTTTTAGAATTCAGGTGTCCCGTGTCTGTATCCGTGTCAGTGTCCCTGTTACATAGCTGTCAAATCAATTGCCAACCCTTAGAATGTAGGATTGAAAGGCTTTAATCTAATTCTACATACAAGTCATTTGGTCTTGTACTCTTGTTGGTTGGTGAGTTGGGTGGGTGAAATACAGAAGTACAGCTTGCCATGTCCGACATCCACTTGCCCTTTCTTCGTGGATTGACTATCAAGCATTGTGCATACTGGTCGATAAACCTTGAAAACAGCTTTTATGTCAAGGATGGAGGGTCAAAATACATGCATTACATTGACCACGTGATAAATGTAGCTATAATGGTTTTAAATAAAGATGATTTGAGCTAGCTTGAGGTAGCACATGGGACAACATATTTTGAAATGAGTGGTGTGGAATTATAACTCTTGGTTGATACACAAGTTGTTAATGATCGGGGGTTTTTGAAGGTTTTGGTGGGACCAGTTCTCACAAGGCCACAAAAGGTTCAAACTCATGCTCAAGCTTGAGCTCAGTAACTTCAGTCCTCGAGCAGTTACCTCTTGGAAACTTGGAATGCTTACAGTTTTGTTCGGCAAGATGTTCTATATAAGACAAACTTGTGACATAAATTGAATTGGGAACAAAAATTTGAGTAGAAATTAAACCAGGTAATATTGTAGCATAAATTTCATCCCTGTTTGATTCAACGATATAGATCTATTGTAAGTCTTTCTTCTAAGAAGTGAAACTATGTATGCAAGTAACAATAAGTGGACAGACTAAAACTGGCCTTAATTCTGGCCTCTTCATGAAGGAAAATTCTTTTCCATTCTTGGGTGCAGTTATCTGAAATATCAGCCGACATGTAGAGACATCATAGCTACTGAGAATCACCTTCTGACTAAAAGGAAATGTTGACTTGGTATTTCGCAGGATTGAAATTGTTGTAGAAACTGTTTTTACATGAATATTTTCTTTGTTAATTTAACACGTACTGTGAACTTTTTCAAAACAATGGTATGTGCATGCTCTTAGTCTCTGTTTACTACTGATTACTGTCCTTGTTGCAGTAACATGGAATGTTGTGCGAGTTAGGATCTATATCATTTGAACAGTCCATTTTCTTTTGTAGAACGTGCTGGGGCTGAAGTTGTTGAATGCGCATGTGTAATTGAAATACCAGATTTGAAGGTGTGTACATTACATTATATATGCTTGGCTGCGCCTTTTCCTCTATTTCTAAATATTAGATTTAAATGAGGGCTCAGTTCTTAAGATAAATTATGCAATTAATGTTTAAGTTTGAAGAAGCTTCTTGTATGCCAGTATTTATGTTCCCCAATCCCTCGTATAGGAAATTAGTTGCATTTCTCACTTAGGCTACTGTTGATTGATGGGATGTCCGACAGACCCATACTTATGCACCGATATCACATATATACTTCAGTATGTTGATCGTTGTGGAGCATGAAAGAAACAAGAATATTCATGGTGCCTTTTCTGCAGAAGTAGAATTTTAAGCAATGCGAATCCTTTTTTGTCAATTTGGTAATTTGAACCTTGTACCATAGTGATAATAGGAGGAAGGCATTGCAAGTGCAACTGATAGACCCTGTTTGTTTACTACATTGAGGAAGTATATCTTTGCCATCTTTTGCAAAATGGCAAGTGAGAAGAGAGATGCGACAGAAAAGTGCTTGGTGATTCATTCATGCCTCCTCCATCCATGTTTATCGTCGTTCCATTATAAATAGAAACATTGTCAAATGCTGTTGATCTTGCAACCCTGAGATTTCAAATCAGTTCATGGACGGCCTTAGTTCTCATGACAGATGTAAAATAGGCAAATAGGATCCCACATGATTGTTTGCAACGGAGGAATCTGTTTTGTTAGAGTTAGACCTACAGGTGGAGAAATACCCCCCTACTGGATGATGCGCCATTGGGACCTATTCAAAAGACTAATCTTGCTTCGTTATTTCACTCCATTGTCATGGCGCAATTACTTTGCAATTTTTTTTCTGAAGATATTTATATCTTGACGGATTTTGTAGGGCCGCGATCGGTTAAACGGAAAGCCATTGTATGTACTTGTGGAGTCTCACTAGCACTGTCAGAGGATACTACCATTTCATCCCCATGCTCCAGCATGATAAATGTACATCAGAGGACTACTGTTGGTTTTATCCCATCTGAGTCTCCCTTCATTATTTGCCCCTCATTTCTTTGATAGTTGTAGTGAACTTCAATGAACCTTGTTGGTTGAGACCATTTTTCTGCCTACTGTAGAAACATATAACATTTATTTGTGGAGCTCGAGAGGACTAACCGATTTTCTCCAAGGGATTATTCTTTGTAAGTTATGAGTTCGTTTTCGAATAGGCCGCCTTCCCAAATGGCCGTCGCCCCAAAACCACACACAATACATGTTTGCATATAGTGTGTGGAACTAGAATTATTGTTTGGGTACTACTACGGTTGAGATAGAACCAACATGAAGGGCATTTTTTTTGGTTTTCCGGACTGTTTTTTGAAGTGTGAGAACAGTAAAATGAGGGAGATAAGGTGGCGATGATGAAATACAGGAGTACCATTTAATCTCATGTTGTAGACCAATTTTTTTTTTTGTCTGTTAGTAAAAAAAACAGACAAAATGTACTACTGACGTGCTATGGTATGCAAATTTCTAGTCATTTCAAATACTAGTACAAATCAAGAGAATCATCCGTTATAGTTGTCAGTCTCAATGTCATTAAATTTGCAAATAAAAGGCGAACAAAAATGCTTCTAACACAGTAACACAGCAAGGAGCAAAATGACACGCCTCTTCTTCCTCTTTTGCTCTTCCCCCAAATTTTCAGTCCATTTGATACGGAGAAGAGATACAGAGAAAATTTGTTCGATTCGTACAAGAAGATTTGAAGATTTGGTAGCCCACTAGTCCAGCCACCACCCGAGCAACACCACCACCGCTGACCACACCAAGAAGACGCCTTCGTACAAGAACTCAATCTAGGTTTTTTGAAATTGAACCCAAATTTGTGTAAGGTTCAAACCTCGTCTGCGTGATTCGAAGCTCGTTGGAGTTCAAGGAGGCCTCCTCCTCGCCGGATGTGGAAGCTTCTTCTCATGTGGTACGTGATGGTGGTGGTCGTCGCCGGTATGTTGGTGGCGGCGATCTTCGTCATCTTTTTCTCACCTCCCTCTGTTTTCTATATCCAAAGGAAAGGGGAATTGGGTTTCCAGATTTCGGGCGATATATATATAATTGTTTTTAGCAAAACGATATCATTTTGGTCATTGTTGTGTAGTTGCTGTGTTGAGTTATTGTGCGTGTAGCAGAGTTGAAAGGCGAATGAGCTAGGACATTATACTGAAACTAAAATTTACATAACCTTACGGGATTCCTTGTAGATTACAGGTAAATGTCAGTGATATTTTTTATTTTAGAGATATTATCAACCTTGTCACAATTTTTTCCTTGGAGATAACAAACATAAATTGTAAGGTATTATTGCATTTATCATCCCCATTACCTATTGTCGTAAGAAATTGAAAAAAAAAAAGGAGTCCCTCGAAAATAGAAAGAAATAGAGATTACCTTGTTAATGAAAAGAAAATAGGAAACAAAATTGTTTGTCTTGATAAATATATATGCTTGGGCTCCTTTCTAGTAATTATCACGTCCAGTTCAAATTTTTCACAATGCCTGTATGTCACGTAAAATAGTTTTGTGAGATTCAAACTTGCGAGACAACTCTAACAACTGATCGGACAGTTTCCCGGTCATATCATTTTCCTACTTTTTACCGCTGTCATTGGTGTTTTTTCATAAATAAAAAAACAATAAATAAATATGGTGTTTTTTTCACAATTTATAAATGATCAGAAAACAAGGCAACACAGCACGTGAATCAAACACTAGCAACTCCCCATTGTATCCACTCACTGACTCAAACCCGACCCGGCCCTCCAACATGGGCTCCAAACCAATCTGTTTACAAACCCGACCCGCAACGACCCGGCATACCAACATGGCCCTCCGCCCCCTCCCGCCGCCGCCACTCTCGTGGGCCCCACCACCACCAGAAAACACACACATCCCGCCGCCGCCCTTCCTGCCTCCACGAGAATCCCACGCCGTCACGTCGTAACCCAGGCCCCCGTCGGCGGGACCCAGGCAGTGGAACCCCATCACCTCGTTCCCATCCGCAGCGCACCGCGCGTGGTCTTCACCGCCTCCCGAAGCAGCATTAGCAATTCGGGCCTTCAGCTTTTCCCTGTACTCCTCGAACCGGGCCACTGTTTTAAGTGGATTTCGGATCTTGAACACCATCTCGACCCGACCCGAGAAGGGTTGTTCGGGTGACCAACTCGAGCCGAAGATTATCTCGACGACGTTGCGCGACGGGTGGCCGACCGGAAGTTCAGTGAGAGCCGGAAAGAACGGGCCCAAAGTTATTGTTGGAACGTGAGTCTGTTTCTGGTTCGAACCGGGTTGTTTGGGCTTTCTTCTGGGTTTTTTTGTTTCGATGACATCTTGGACACCTTTTTTGCAAGTCGAAGAGACGGGTACGGGTCGGTGTTTGTGGTGGACGACGTCGTTTACTGCTCTCGATTTGCATTGTAAAGACTTGACCCACTGAGTCGCCATGACCAAACTGTCTCTCTTTTTCTCTCTCTCTCCCTCTCTCTCTCTCTCTCTAAATGTCTTTCTGAAATATATAGAGGAGGACCAGGAGGTGAGTGATTCTTTGAGGTTACGAAATTGCCCCTCTGAACAATAAAAAATTACGCAGGTGGGTGGGAGAGTGTTGTCTCTTTCGTTAGGGGGGTTTAAGAAAGAGACCAAATTTCATTTATTGGATCAGACAAGAAATCATCAATGGGGTTTCATCAAGACATCATTATATATGGTTGCAGGTCCTATCGTACTGTACAAAATAAGCCATGCATAAGGGACAATTAAGTTGGGGTTATTGTGCACTTTGGAAATAAATAATGTTACAATACTATGAGAAATATTTTGTTACCATATACTCTTACTCTAGGTTTTAATATTGTATTTCTTGTTTAGGCTAGAGTATTATTCGTGTTTCTTATCTAGTTTAGATTTCCTTGCTATGGATGTTTTTCTGGTTCGGTTGGTCTTGTAGCCTGTATAACGGCATACTAGGTTTATGTCTATTCCGATATGCGAGTAACCTGATCTTTTAAAGAAACATTCAGCTCTTGATAATGAAATCTAAGGTTTTACCACGGCATACTATCATCTCACATTTTTTTTTTATAATCAGGTATCTAGGTCAGTTTATGGCATGGGCACATCTGTACTAATCCTGAGAAGCCAATTTTATCGTCCACTAACGAGGCTCTATTTAAAGCCAGAACAAAATTTTATATGAATTAGCCCGACAGAGGTTTATCCAACGTTTCATTTGATGCACGAGAATCCATATCCAATGTGCGGACTGATGTAGACTAATATTTTTTTATTCTATAAATATTGGAATTACATTTTATTAGTAGAAACATTTTATTTTAATTAAGATTTTCTAGAAGTATTTAGTTTCCTAATTTGTCTTAATCTAGTATTCCTAGTTGGGCTAGTTGTCCGGAGGTTCATGGTAACAATTCTCAGGAGGCGGGGGTCCACCCAAAAAGTTTGTAATGCGCCAGGTCCACGCGCGTGTCCAAAAAACACAAAGACCCATTTCTAAGCTGGGCGCCAACCACGGAGGTTACGATGCACTTTAACAAGTTCTGAGATGTGGGACATGTGGCCAAAGAATTGTTGTATTGCTTCAAATTGGAATATGACACGTTAGACAAAGTTCTGAAAAGTTTTTACTTTCGTTTTTTTGAGAAGTTTATACTTAATGCTTGCTTTGGCAA
>JAXBDA010006549.1:0-20383 GCA_036023075.1 Gaultheria prostrata
AGAGAGAGAGAGAGAGAGAGAGAGAGAGAGAGAGAGAGAGAGAGAGCAAACAGGCGGAACAAACACTCATGACCTGGGCGGTACTTTTTCTAATTCCTGGTGGACCTGGGTGTCTATCCCATCCATACACTGGACCGGCCAGAGCAAATCCTAAAGAAAGACTAGTAATTTGAGATGGAAGGGTAGCAATTGGATATCTGTTGTTGGGTCGACACTGTAATAATGGGTTGGTCAGATCTACTTCATGTCGGGGTGGATTTGGTCGGCCCATATCCAGTTTATCGGCGGATTTTCCACAAACAACTGGCCCAAGTTGGGCAGTTGGATACTCTAAGACTAGAGTTACTTTCGATTTTTCAAAATCATCCCTTCTCTCACAGCACGGTCTCTAATAAATTAATCTCATTTATTTATTTTGTCTATGTTTAATTTGTTTCATTGTCTAGTTGGAAATATACTCGCGATTCGCTATTCTTGTTAATAAGTACTGTTGTAATAGCTATTATGAGGAAACAAGGGGAATCATATTTTGTCACAAACCCTCGTGATATGATATGAAACGTTGGGAGAAATCAGTAAGACGTAGCATTCTTCTTGTCCACAAACTCCATTTGAATCGTTCGAAATCCAACGAGTTGCTTGACTGTGTAGAAAAACAAGTAACTTGATCGAAAGTGGATTAATAAATTTCACATTCGTGTACGATTGGGTGGGTTTTGTTGGAGCCAAGCTAACTCAAAAATGTAAAAGCTTTACCTAGTTCTTGGGCCAATAAAATCCTACCTAAGAGCAAATTCAATGCAGGGTGAAAAAGCAGTTCTATGCCTATTAGAACCAGATTTTGCATTTGAATGCTCCAATGTGGAGCTAAAACCAGATGGATAATGTATCGGTTCCATACTACTGCCAAATATAGAACCAAGAATGGCTATACTTGGTTTTTCACAAGACCCAAATATAGAATGCTACTCCCTCCGTCCCTTTTATAGTGTGTACATTTTCATTTTGGGTTGTACCTTAATAAATGTGTGTTTTGAAAAGTTAGTGTGTACATTTTCTATTTTGCCCTTAAAAGTATATTCCTTTTAAAAAAATTAGTGGGTATTATTATATTGATAAGGGTAAGGAATAGAAAGTAGATGTAAAAATTGTAAAAGTTGATGTGAGAGAAAAATAGTTGGAATTCCCAGGTAACACATTTAAAAAGGGACGGAGGGAGTATCAGTTACCAGCGATCAAATCTCATAACAAACACTAACACTTCTTGTTGTCCACACACAAAAAAAGAATCCTATCTAGCACAAAAGATAAACCATCAACACTAATGGAAAATCTAAGCCTCTACCTTGACATGCACTTGGATAAACTAATGGTTTTACTTGGATAGATTAATCTCTCAAGTCCTTTTCATAATCATAACTTACAATAATACTAGTGAATGGGATGGCTGTTTTGTCTCTTCTAGCTAGAGTACTTGTAGCAAAACTCAATTCTGATACGATCTGAATGTAAGGCTAACAATGCATTAACACATGGAAATCCCCAGTCCACCAGCTTTCCATTTTACTTTTGAAAAATGTTTAAATCATCTCATTGGGTGGAGTATAATATCTAGAAAGTGCATAGATATTGGAAAAAAGTGCATTACTATCCGTGAAAGTATATATATATTAATATCCGTTAAATGTGCATTCATATACAAACTAGTTTGTCATTATATACATATTATCGTCCAACTATTGGGTAGATATTAGCAAGACTCTGTACTTATTTTGGCTGGCCGAGGCTAGCTAGGATTACAATAGAGAGTATGTAGGAGTATAACTTCGAATTCTTATTCTTGTTAATTTTCCTTCAAGAATTTGCAGGCATTCTCTATCTACATATATATAGACAAGAGAAATGGAGATAATAACAAACCAAAATCTCAACAACTACTTAACCGAAAGCATAAAACCCCGACAACATTATCCTCCTCAGTTTTACGGAAAGGTACGACATCGCATGCATTTTATTGATTCCCTCTATTTTTTATTTTTTATTTTTGAAAGATTTATTAGTCTTTGGAAACATATTACAAAGATTAAACGAAACCAATGAAAAAATATTGTAATGATTCCCTCTATTTTAATTTCTTCGGGTTTAGCTTTTTGTTTGTTTGGATAGAAACCCTCAGAATATACCTCTTTTACAGAGAGAGGCGGAGCTAGTTGGTGAGGCGTTCCAAAAAAAATATTTTATTCTACCTTTAATTATTAATTAGTAAAAACTTTCACACAAACAATGCGAAATTATAGCGTGGGAATAGAGGAATGGTTCGGACCATAGAAAAAAAAATTCAAAAACTTTCATTTAAAGACCATAGGATAATTGAATCAAGGGATTTATTTTAGTTTTAAGAAGAAATAAAGCTCAGGACGAACTCTAATTGTTCACTCAACATTTCTCTTCATATTTTTCCTATATACAATCAGGGACGGAGCCAGGAATTTCACTACGCAGGGGCGAATTTTTTTTTTCAAATACTATGCAGGGGCGAGCCTATATAATTCATATGAAATTATTATTTTTTCTATATAAAATTAGAGATTTTTTTTCTTCTTGCAGGGGCGACCGCCCCTACTGGCCCCCCTCTGACTCCATCCCCTGTATACAATACAACAATAGCTGGAGCTCTCGTTAAACAACCTCCCACCCCGAACTTAAATCCTGGCTCTGCCATTGCTTTTATCTTTCATGCAACTAATATGATTTCTCAAAACAATTAAGCAGGTGGTAGCAGAGGCAATAGCGACGTACCTGTTGGTGTTTGTGACGTGTGGGTCAGCTGCACTTAATGGAAGTGATGAAACCAGAGTGTCACAACTTGGATCTTCTATCGCCGGTGGTCTCATTGTTACCGTTATGATCTACGCCGTCGGCCACATCTCCGGTGCATATATGAACCCAGCCGTCACTCTAGCTTTCGCATCCGTCGGACACTTACCCTGGAAACAGGTATAAAAATTCAAATATTTGCTTCAAAAACTCATCATATTTGCATAAAAATTCAAGTAACTGCTTAAAATTTCATAATATCAAAGGAGGAAATTCATACGATAAAAAGTTTTATGACATCAAAGTTGACTTTATAATGTTATGTAATGTATACAAAATTAGTGTGATTTCAAGGCGATTCGGGAGAGAGGACATATATACCACACATCCAAATAGGGGTACGTACAGGTATCATGCAGGAGCCGGGGTCCCCCTTGCACCCCTTAGTACTGCCCCTGGTTCTTTTTTCTTTGAGAATTGATAGCATTACGAACACAGGTATTATGCATTGTTTTCAAAATAAAATGACACTTTAGGACGAATATAAAGAAAAATTAGATTTATAAATTTATGTCTACCTTATACTTATCTCTGTTTAAAGTTATTTATTTAGATTAGCAAATGTAAAAAATATAAGTTGCACATAGATTTTTTTTTTTTTTACCACACTAACTAAAAATCTGGTTCCGTCCTTGGGTGTGTATTAAGTCCCTTGCTGTGTATTCAATGTATACATATTTTGACACAGTCTTGAATAATGCGAGAAACTATTGTTAGAGAATTTATATGGAAGCAGAAAAGGATTGAAATCTTTGGTAGCGAATATATGATCCAATCTCCGTGCTTCTTGTTTTTCTTCGAATTTATAAATAATAGGAGTAAATTTTTCAGTCTATTCCTATGTCTAGATAATAAATTTATCAATCTATCTCTATCTCTAAATGATTTGTTTTCCTCAACGAAAGTCAATACTATTACAGTAGAATATTAGATTTAATACAATGGAAAATGAGTTGAACTCATAATCTTCTTTCTCCAACATTTAAGTATTGTGCCTCTGATGTCGTTGGGCCAAAGGCTTCTTGGCTCTACCTCTAAATGATAAATCTTTCAATCAATCTCTCCGAATAATACTCTCTTCGTCCCATTTTTATGGTCCAGTATTTCATTTTTTGTTATCCCTTAATAGTTGTCCACTTTTAAAAGTTAGCGGATAAAGCTAGTATGTTTCCCATTACTTTTGGGTGAATGTATTGTGGTAGAATGACATGTCTCGTAGATTGTGAAAAGATAGTAAAATACATGCTGCAAAAAGAGACAATTTTCTGGAACAACCCCCAAATGTTAGGGAAAAAAAGGTGTTATACACAAATATAAGTTGGAAATATTTTTTGCCTTATTATCTTTTATCCTTTTTTTTTTTATCTTTTTTAGGTACCATTTTATGCAGCAGCACAATTCACAGGAGCAATTTCAGCTTCATTTACGCTTCGTGTATTGTTGCACCCAATCAAACGTCTAGGCACAACCTCACCCTCTGGAACACATCTTCAGTCTCTGGTAATGGAAATAGTCGTCACTTTCTCAATGATGTTCATCGCTTCTGCCGTCACAATCGATACCAAATCTGTAAGAATCTCTAACTTACGTTTTTATTTTTTTCCTCGGCGAGAATCAATATTGTTAGAATAGTTAGATTAGCAACTTGGAAGAGAATTTCAACGACTAACCGTAGAGTCAAGGGCCACTTGGTTGTAATTAAAGTTTATTACGTTGAACCAATGATAACGAGCCGAACAAACCAAATAGTTAATTCTTCAAGCTTTGTTTGAAAATTTAACAAGTTCAAGCTTAATAACGAGCTAAGAAATAGGTTTAGACCTCACCGAGTAGTTAATTGTTCAAACTTATTTTGTTCTGGGATTTTTAGTGGCAAATGATTGTCGAGAGCGAGGATGGCAACCAAGTTTGAGATGCTCATTCCCTGTTGTAATCTTTTATACTGCATTAATTCAATTTCAAGGATTAATAGATTTCTTTTTTAGCAACAATCCAAGCAGTAGCTTGTTCGAAGTTAATTTGGTGTAAAGAGTTTCAACAAAATGTTGAAGCTTGATTCATTGATGCAACAAGCCGACCTTGAACGAGCAAATAATTGGTTAATTGCATCGAATTTCCATATGTCTCACTCTACGAGTTTTTATTTTGATTGGCACAGAGAGTAGAATTTGGAGGTGTAGCAGTTGGTTCTGCCGTGTGCATAACTTCCATCTTGGCTGGGTAAGTGTAAACTCCAACTGAGAATTAAGCTTCAAGGCAAATTAGGAGTTTGGTAGTAACAGATAAGTATTGAAGGAGATGATCCATGACTTGAGGGTACATTATATGATTAAGAGAATACTTGAACCCGCCCGGGACACATTCGAATTGCGTTTGAGGCGTATTACACCAGTAGACAACACTTGGATGCTCCTGGGGAACAAGGTCAGTAGACATTGCGCCCGAGGCGCATTTTCATTATTGTGCACAAGGTGCATGACATCGTGAGACAACAATTGAATGCGCACCCATGGCAGCTGGCGCACTTGAAATGTGCCTGAGGCACATTACATCTCCCCCACTACCACCACATCCACGCACAACCGCCACCATTGCTTCAGCACTATTACGACCACATCTCCACCACTACCACTATCACTTCACCACTACGGCCCCACCACCACCACCGCACCATCACCACCTTCTTACCTCCACTACCACCACCAGTCCACCACACCACCTCCACCATTGCCGCCTCCTTACCATCAAACTATCTCTCGAATTCTTAGTGAATTCAGCCTCCTAAGCCTTTCCACTGGAACTAATCAAGTGTAGCCAAAATGTCGATACGAGTATTGTAGATATTTTTTCAAGGCACAGGCCACAGGGTTCTATCAGAACCACCCACAACCCGTTTCATGCAGTAAACTGTTCGAGTATGTCTTTGAGATTTGTGTGCACCTAATTTTAGCATCATCGAAGGAACGCATTGAAACAACAATATAGAGTGTCTCTGGCCGAATCTAAATAACCCGAATACGTCTAACAAGTTAAGACCATATTTGAAAGACTTATTGTGGCTCAGTGTCTTGTGTGGAGCTCATCCCAGACTCGGTGATTTGATTGGAACCATTCATTGCGTAACTCGTCAAAAACTCATTTCGAACAATTGCTCAAGGAGCCAACAAAATGAATAGTTTAAAGCAAATTACTAGCGGATAGATGAACCCCACCATTCAGTACATCATATACTGTTGTGCCTCAGTTCCTCCAATGAAGAACGAGAAGAATATGCATGCGGAGTGGGTAAGGACACGTGGTGCCCGGCACCCCATCCGAACCGTCCAAACATATTTTGGACAACCCAATTTTGAGGAGGTAAATTTGTCCCACTCAAATTTGAGCCGTCCAAAACATGATTGGACAGCTCGGATGGGGTGCCGCCGTGCCGGGCACCATGTGTCCCTACCCTCTCCGTATGCAAAATTGTCTCCCGAAGAACCCATGTGTAACTAACTACTTGTAGTGTGGTGATATACTCAGACCGGTATCAGGTGGATCAATGAACCCAGCAAGGACCTTAGGGCCAGCAATAGCCAGCAACTACTACAATGGGCTTTGGGTATACTTTATTGGACCAGTTATGGGAACATTACTTGGGGCATGGTCATACCGTTTTATCCGGGTCAAAGACGAGCCAGTCCAAGCAAGCTCAACCCGTTCATTTTCCTCCCGACTTCGCCAAGTGAGGAATGATGATCAAGAGGTTACAGCTGACGATCCACTATAGAAAGCTGCACAAAGGTAAGCTTACTTATTAGAGCTCATATATAGCAATAGTAATGTCCACTTCTTGTCTTGAGATCAGGTTTGTAAATAAACACTTAAATGACATTCACGAAGAATGTCTACATAGCCATTATCTTCAGTCAGGAAATCAGAGAATGTCTACAAAGCCATTATGTTCTCAAGGACAACTACAACCCTGCTGAATGATAAGATAAATAAATTTGCAACCATGCAAATTTCTCTTAACCGTAACCATCATTCATCTGTATCTTTAGGCAAATAATTAGCCAAAAGGTTATCAGATACAATGCCATTGCAATACCTACATATATAACGAAAAGGGGTTATTCACAAGCTCCAGGCATTGATGAGACTTCAATCCTTGGAGAAAACACAACCATGACGCGGGGATGGAGTTCCACGCAAATCAGGACATTGCAAGAATCCGTCCTTAAGCAGCCGCTTTTTCACATACCACAAAACTTCCTGGGTTAATGGTAATGCTCTTAGTGCAATTATCAGTTTTGTAGATTCCCACAAGTCTATCCGCTAATTCAAACATGTTGTTCCTTAGGCTGCAGCAACAACAGAAAACAAAAACACAGCACTTAGAAAACAAACATGAGAAATTTGGAAGTAATCCAAGATCTCGTTCAATTCACCTTATGATAATAAATTGTGCATCCTTCGTACGGTCTTTCACATAATGTCCCACGATGGAAACATTCTTAAAATCTGCCAATGTACACGAACCAAACATAAGTGAACCAAAAAGAAGAAAAAGAAGTTTAAAAGGGTGAAGAAAATGAAAACCACTTTGTTGTTTTATCAAATCCACCAACATACCCAGAGCAGCATCAATCTCATCCATGACATACAGAGGGGTAGGTTTGTAGTGGTGGAGTGCGAAAACAAGAGCTAATGAGCTGAGTGTCTGAAAGTAAAAGCAACAAAATAAGACAAGTCAACACCGTGAATCTATAGAAATTAGACAGAGTGATACCAAATTAAATTGGAGCCATTAAGTTTTCAAAACATACCTTTTCTCCACCTGATAAGTTAGCAATATTCTTCCAGCTCTTTTTGGGTGGTCTAACACTGAAAACAACACCTTCAGAAAAAGGATCCAAAGAGTCCACCAACTCAAGCTCCGCATCACCACCGAGGGTGATCATCTGCAGGAGGATCAAAAAACGGATATAATCTTGACAAATGAATAACTAAAGACCAAGAGAAGTAGTATCGCTTGGGTATTTATAAATGAACTCTCAGAACTTCAGGCACATTGGAAGATTTCCCAGCGAACAGCGAGAACACAAGAAAGGGAAGACCAAAGTTTAAGAATCATGGTAGTGCCAACAGCACCAACTACAAAAAAAAAAAACATTATACACCAGCCTAAATTTTCAGCCGTAAGTAAGGATACAGTGTCAAAGCAGGCACCCAGTTAATACCCAGAGGGGTCAAGCAGGAAGGGAGCAGCACATAGATAATTGAAACCAACAGTTCAAACAGAGTCAGTGAGCTTAGAACCTGATACATTTCTTTCAGCTTCAGAGAAATTGTGTTAAATCCTGCCATGAACTCATCTAACCTGAACACCGTAAACAAGAAGTTGAGAAATAATTGGGTAGGATGATGGTATTAAAATTTAGTACGAAATCCCAGGTAAACTTGCCTTTTCTTTCTCCAATCATCGTATTGTTTCTTTGTATCATCGCGTTGTTGGGTCACTGAGTTGAGATCCTCTACTCGTTCATTGTACAAGGAAACTTTTCTCCGATATCTAGTACAATCAGGAGTACAATTCAGCACAGAAACCTTTGCAAAAAATGATCACTTCAGTTATTCAAATAAAAATGGACAAAGAAATGCTTACTCTGAGATTGATTCAAGATTCGGATTCATCTCTTTCAGTTGTGCTTCAAGCAGTGCCACCGTCTCAAAGGCCCTTTTCAAGTCACAATCCTCAGCAAGAGTTCGGTCTGCCAGGGTTGCTTGAAGCTTTTCTTGGTCCACCAAATCTTTCTGAATTCTGCATTTCGCGAAAATATGAGGCTAAACATGCTTGAAAGTTATAAATACATTCTTATTGTAAGATACAGCTTATAGATTGAGGCATACTGTTCCATATGTTTCGACAAAGCAATATGCAAATCATCAAGCCTTTTCTTGTATCCTTTTCCCTTCATTTCCAACTCCTTGTAGGCCTTCTTCAAATCTTGTAACTTGTAGTCGGCGTCAACCTGTGGCATCACCAATAAATAAGTGACACCTGTTGTAACGTAGATGTACCAGAAGCAGCCAAAGTAAGATAATTCATTAGAAGAAACCTCAGATGCCCGCAACTCGTCGACAGTTTTCTTCAGCTCTTCATAATCAGTTTTTGCTTTATCCAGCACATCTTTATGTTGATCAATGTGCTACACAGATAAAAAGAAAGGGGAAAAAGCATACATTGATTACAAGAGGAACTCCTTAGTTGATCTAACTTAATGGATACTCAAACGTGAATGAATGAATGAATAAAAAACCTCCTGTGTTTTCTTGTAGTTCTCTTGAACTGTAAATGCCTTCTGTTCTATCTCTTTGAATGTCAAAAGCAACTTCTCTTTCTCTCCTATAAGACGTTCTTTCTCCTTCTTTGACTCCTCAATTCCCTTCGTTAATTTCTCTAGCATCTTGTCACCTGTTTGTATCTGAACTTTGTGACGATTGATCTCTGAGCTGTTTTTATCGATATCCTAACAACCAGGAAGCACAAGTCTATATAACTTAGAAGTAAACCATCATAGGATCTGACAAATCTTCAAGTTGTGCATGCACAGCACTTACAGTCTGAATCTTGTTGACTTTCAACTTCTGGGTTTTCAATCTTTCACCTCCTGCATTCTCTATTTTATTCTGAAGCTCCAAAACCTACAAAAAGCGGGAAAGACTGACACAATAAGCCTGTTATCTGTTCTGGACCAGAATGATCAGGTTGCAAAATCAACATAATCCACCTGCCTTAGCTGCCTACCTTTTCCTTCAGCTGTTTTGAACCTTGTGTAAGCCTGTCAATCTCAGTCTCTTCTGCAGATATAATCTTCCTGAGCTCCTCGAGCCTATCAAGCTCATCCTGCTTTGGCTGTGATGCAGCCTTCAGCGAACCAAGTTGTTTTTCATGATAATCATGTTGTGTATTCAAACTGTCAATCTGTTTCATAACAAAGTTTTTAGCATGTTAATAATCCAATGGGAGCAACTAATTTGAGTTTTTAGTTATTACCTCTTTCTGGCTTTTGGCTAATTCCATCTCTAAAAGCGAAACAGCCCTTTCCGAGGCTTGGTAGCTTTTCACTGCATCTGCTATTTTTTGACGTATATTACTCAATTTCGCAACCATTTCAGAGAGCTCAGTCTCGGCATTTGCAATAGCTTCTGCAGAAACACTTGTGGCTCGGATAGCTGTACCCATCTTACCACCGCGTGGCTTGCTTCCCCCTCCACTCATAGTTCCAGATCTTTCAAATAAAGCACCATCAAGGGTTACAACACGCCGAAAGTCCTTGTTTCCACCATACGCGATACGAGTTGCCTAATACAACAGAATAAGTGAATTAACACTTCTTGCCTAAAATGTGGCATTTATAGTGGACTTACTCCAGAATCCAAGTACAGAAGAAGTGGAATTAATACTACTTGCAAGGCAAAAGATGGCATTTATTGTGGAATTACATGACAAGACAAAAAAGCTCCAGATTTCAAGTTTTTCTTAAAAGTGGTGGTTACTTTCAACTAGAAGAAGGTTAGTACAATAATCGAGATGACCTTAAGAGTCACATCGCTTCTCTTTGCTGAAAGGATTGATCCTCAGCGACATAAAAATAAAAACAAAAACTTTTCAGTCACTGACAAATAATTATTTCAAAACTTTGCATACATTCTTTATAAGAGGATGACAGGACTTGGTTAAAATTTTGCAGCATTGAAAAGTGGGTTTAATTTCTCTTTCTCCTTATTTGGGGTTTAACTAACTTTGGTTAAGTATGTGCAAAGTTAGGAATCTCAAGGCCAAAAAGAAAATTCTGATCTGAAATGGTGATTACTTTCACAGCTCAGTGTCTTTCTATTAGGGAAATAAAGGCAATCAATTGATATCCTTCTAGAGAAAACCACAGAGCTGGTCAGTTGTAGGAAGCGCATGCATTAAGAAAATAAATAGGAAGTTTATGGCAAGCTATTTGCTTCCGAGCATTTTTTGCTTCATGAAGAAAAAACCATGTTAATTGTCTATGCGCTTGTGTAAGCCAAATTAACCTGATCAATATCTTGGGCTACAACGGTGTTCCCCAATGCTCCATAGAAAGCAAGTTTCATCCTCTCATCTCGAACTTTTATTAAATCATAAAGCCGGGGAACTCCCTCTGGAGTGTTTACTTTCTCCTTTAATCTAGGTAAATGATCAACTTGTTTCTCCTGCAATGAGGTCAGTTCAGCAATTTACACACTGTGTATGAACTATAAACAATTGACGTTACATGCCCAGGAAAAAACATAAAAACGTTGGTTTTGAACCTTTCTAAACTACAAAGGATTCCTTTGGAGACTTTTATTAATTATGACAGCCTTATTGCATTTCAAAAAAACTGAAAAGAACAGCAGGAGAAGACAAACAAAAAGAGTTAGATATATGTAGCATGAATCGAAGTGTCTCAATCCAAAAAGATACTTCTTCATATATAGTTCTGCTCTGAATACATAAACTTTTGGCACGTTTGAAACTAGCAGCAATAAGCTAAGTAATGCTCAAGTGCCCATGAAAAGATCCAAAACAGAACAGAACAGAACAAGATATAAAGAGAAAACAACAGGGTCAATAAATATACTAGTTATTACCGCACGACAGTTCTAATCCCAACCGCTCACCACATGTACTTCATTTTACCAAAATCCACTGAACGAACTCATCATCCAAATCGTATTTCTAGCCAGTTCATTCAGGTTTTGGAAGCACTATTTTAACTAGTACAGAGCGACATGAACACAAAATAGCACTATTTTAATACGAGATATCTACCAAAATCATGAAAGTGGCAACACCGAGGTTTTTCCTGCGGAGCAGTTCGACACATGCTTGAGCTGCACCAGTTGTTTCCACAACAATATAATCAAGCCCCGGACAAGCTGTTGATATGGCCACGTCATATTTTGCTGCAACAATACACCCGGTCAAATAAGAAAGGGATTAAATCGAGAGCGTAGGGAATAGTTACATTAAAATGGTTATCATTGCAATATACTTTTTCAGCATTAACATTAGCCTAATCAAATTAGTAAAATAAGCAAACCTAGGATAACCGTATCATTTCTTTAAGATGACAAAACCACAAACAATAAGGAAAGAGGTAACAAGACATCGGCGATTGGTTGTAATAAAGTAGTTGCATATAATGCATTTCGACTTTTGAGGACCACAGAGCAAGAAAAGATCAATGAATGAATTTTGTTGAAGAAACACCACAGACAAATTAAGACTTTTTTACCCTAACCTTAAGAATTGTTCCCAAAATATTAGCACTTGTTGATACAAAAAGTATCTTCATGTACTCTATCTATTTGGGACAGAGATGAGCTCTAGTCTTTGCTGTATCTTAGAAAACTGATGGTAACTAACTGGTTTGACAAACTAATTTGCAAAACTCTTCATTTAATACATAATTAACAACCTCATTAAAGGAAACTCTCACCATCAATGGCACCTAAGTCACCCATTCGACCATAAATACCCTGTATCTCGTTCATTTCTTTTGCTTGCAGTATTGCTTTCAACACAGAGCCCTGACTCTTTTCAGATTCCATGACAGACGAAAGCTCTGCAACCTTTTGTCTGGCAGCTTGTTCAAGAGGAATTAGTGCTTCTTGCTCTTTAAGACAATCCTGCAAAGAAATCCGTTGCTCTCACCACGACAATCTTGATCGAAAACATGTTTCATAGTTCAACAATATCAACAGGAGACATACATGTTCCACTTTACGAGCTTCCAATGCGTTGAGCTTGTTTTTCTCTAGTTCATTTTGGATGCTTAGGATTCCTGAAGTCTTTGTTCCAATTGTCGTCTGTATGTCAGTAATCTTCTTTTGAGTATCTTCATAAGCGGCACAACCAGCTTCATGCTGAAACAGTTTGCTATAACGTTCAGATAAACCAATTTGCACCAAGTCCAAAACAGCAAACGAAAGAAAGCGGGAACCATAACACTTCGAGTAGGCAAAATAAATTCAATTTGTCCCTAAGAAATTATAGTTCCGAGTTTTTGACCCACTTTGATAAGAAACTTTTATATTGAAGAGATGTTCAATTCAAACCCTTGCTCAGTCAATCAGTAGAGCCAAAGATGTTTCAAAATTCTCTTAACCAAGTATTATCTCGAATCTTACGAAAATAAAAACAGGTTTCCTAAGAAGGGTTAGCACCAAACAAGTACTGTAAAAGACACAACGAAAATGAAGTACTGGAAAGTAGTTCAATGAGAAAGTAGGTGTCTATGGCTCTATTCCATTCTAGTTGGATATTTCATCGAGTATACTCATTTCTCACGAGCAAAAGGAATTAATGGTAAAGGGCTATGAATATATCTCCCGTGATGCTTTATTTTGAAAAGAAAAACAACCACTAGCATTGCTTGAACTTATGAACGCTTTACAATTAAAAAAGCAACTCTCAGCTGGATTTCCAACCTCACCTTCTCCTTCAAAAGTTTACTTTCGGTAGATGCCACATCAAGTTTACCCTTGTGCTCAATTAACTGCTTCTCCCATGGTTCTAGTTCTGCACGAACCTTTGCAAGCTCGGCACGGAACATCTCAGTTTCAACTGTTCATCAACCAATTGGAAGGTGTCAGATTAAATAATTATTTGCACTAAGACAAGAAAGCTCAAGAAATTACATTAAAGGAGTAATAACTAAAATAAGTTGATCAACTTCCTTTGTGGTACGTAGTTTCATTGGTTACTTGACATCCATTCCCCCTCGCCTTTAGGGCATATTCTGGGAGAAGGAACTGTAGTATAGGTATCCTTAATAATCTCAAGGATCATAAGACAACAAAGTATTTGTGCAATAGATGTAAAGATGTAACCCTTGGGGAAGCCTTTGCCACAGCTACGGTATTTGTAATTAAACTCAATGGAGAAGCCTCGTAATTTCACATGCTAGTTTAGACGGCTTTGTATCTGAGCACCATCATATTATTATATGGTAAATTGTGTTCTCATTTCAACCTAACAGACTACAAGAATGGTAAAAGTAAAACCATGGAAAGAAGAAAAAAAAAGAACCTCTGAACATGAAAAAACAACTTAAGTAGTAAATCAGGACTATCTGAGTTCCCAGTCAGAGGGAGACCAATGACATATTTGCACAAGGAGGCTATTCTCAAATTAGATTCCTCATTATCCTGCTTGGCAACTCAAGCTTTTAACTCTACACGATCAACTTCAAAGTGCAGTAACGCCCATATTGTTTGTACTTTCTCAAGCAAAGAAAAAAGATAGTGCATACACACTCACAAGTCGCAACAGAGAAAGATAAGTGTCATATTCCTAGTAATAATGTGTAGAGAGAGAGAGAGTGAGAATGAACATCAGAAAGTACTCCAGTGGACATACCTTAAAAACGTGGTAAACAACTTTTTTATGGGGAAATAAAGTGATGTCTAAATGACCAACCTCACTAATGCTAAAACAGTCATACAAATAAAGGATTTACAATTGGCAGAAAATGTTAAAAAAAATACGCATATGGAAAACAATGTGATGAAAAACCCACTTCATCATTAAGGCATTAAAAGCTCCATGCTTATACTGAGGATATGATGAGAAGGAAAATTACATGTACTACTCTAAGTGTAAGATTTTAGAGTAGCAAACGAAAATAGTACACAATCATAGACCTGTCCTCCCCCTAAGCAGAGCATTTGTAAGAGAAGACAGCACCTTTAGAGTTCTCCTTAATTTCCTCCAAGATTTTCTCCTGCTCTGTTAAAAGATTTTGCAGCTTAGGAATATCTTCCTCCAGTTTTGGAATCATTTTTGTTGAATTTGCCCCATCTTTTGTGTAGTCATCAATCTTCGATGAATCCTGCAGTACAATCCATTATTAGAGTGATCAGTCATGCGGTTGTTGACTTAAGTTAAGACTCTCAGTCGCATACCTTCTCAATCTTCTCATCAAGTTTCTTAATTCTTTGCTTCATGTGTTTCAGATCTTCTCTATATTTAACATCCTGCCTTTCAAATTCTTTGAACTCCTCCTTACAACGTTTGAGTCCACTATCAAGTTCCTATATTTTGCAAACAAGATTTGCATAAGCCGTTGTTCCAACTTTGGCAAATGATGATGCAATAAATTTACCACCAACCAGAAAGGTTAGTTAAATAAGCACTCGTCTAACAAGCTAGGAAATTGTTTATGAGGAATGTCCAACTGATATCCTAGAAGCATATGAATAAAAGCAACAGGGATTTATATTGAAGACCTCTTGTTTTTTCCTGTACTTCATGTGCAAAGCCTCTAGCTCCTTCAATGTCTTATTATTTTCCTGTATCTTCTCCCTGAAACATGATGCAAAACATTCCACAAAAATCAAGTCTGTGCTCCAAAGAATTCGGTAGCTTATATGTTGTGACCAAACCTACCGTTCCATTTTCAGATTCTCTTCCAAGCTGGACACCTTATCTTGCTTTTCCACCATTTGACCATTGGTATCTTCCGAAGCCAGCTTTGTGGCTTTTTCTTGCCATTTCAACAATGACAACTCCTTCAACATGTAGGCTTCTGCTTCATTTTTTACACCCTGATGGAACAAGACAAAATGACTAAACAAGTAAAGTAAGGAAAATGAATGACCATACAGCAACTCTAAAGTACCTCCAGACTATCTCTTTCTTTCTCTGCTAATTTAACCATTTGAACCACCCCAGACCTTTTCTCGTTAAGGACTTCTAGCCTAGAAGAGACAAAAACAACGTATAGCAGTGTTAGAAAATAGTAGCAGTTGAAACTGTACAGATGATATGAACTTGATGAAGTAAATTATAGTAGTATTTAAGAGGTACTCATGTTACAACCATACAAGGAATCAGCTAAAAAATGGTACATCATAGTACCTCAGTTTTGGTAGCACAGCTTCTCAACTTACTAATGGGGAAAAAACGTGCTTAAACTAGTTCAAATAAATGATTAAAGAAAATGTTGCCTAACGTTTTTTTTCTCTCCTTTGGCAAAAAAACATAAACAGGTTTTTTGGTTTATTCATTTTGTCTTTATTCAAAAAAAATTCGCAAATGTTAGTTTTGCATCAAATTTTTGTGGTTTATTGGTTCCTCTCCACGAGACGAATTTAAAGAGTATAAAATTATAGTCAAAACTAAATTTTTTTGAATAAAGCCAAAAATACGTGGTTTATTGGTTTAATTTTGGCTTTATTCAAAAAATAATTAATTTTCACTATAATTTCATAGTTGTTAGATTCATCTCGTCAAGAGGAACTAATAAACCCCAAAAATTGACGCAAAACTAATAAATGCAAATTTTTTTTGAATAAAGACAAAACGAATAAACCAAAAAACCAAATTGGTTTTTTTGCCAAATGAGGTAGACCCTCATTCACATTATACATCTCCAATTCAGTATTTAATCTGTTTGTCTTAACTGCTTAACAAGAATTGCTTATGGAGCCTTTATGGAATAACTAAAAAGACACATGTGAAACATGGCCCCATCGCAGGGGATTGAATTGGTATATAAAAGCATAGACTTGTAATTTTTGGAAAGGAAGCAAACAAAACTCACTGCTTGTATGATTCGTCTATCATTTCAACATATTTATTAGTTCCAATTATGTCCTCGAGATATTCAAGAAAACCTTCATCGTGCGGTCCTTGAGCCTTAGGCTTCATCAGTGAGATCTGCTCAACTTCACCCTGATACATCCAACAAGTACCATAAGGAATTATTAATGACAGACTCCAGGAAAACTACAGCCAGTTTAGAAAAGGTTTCTGAACCTGAAGTATCAGAAAACGGTTATTGTCCAAGTCCACTCCTTTCCCCTTCAGCTTCTTGGTAACCTCTGTGAAATTACTCAAACGGTCATTGATATAGTACTTGGAAGAGTTATCTCGGAACGCAATTCGTGTTATCACAAAATCACTTCCTGGAACTGCTTCATATGTCCCCTCATCCTATCATCCATTGGACAAACTCATTTGTAAACAACCACACCGAAAACTTGGAAGCTCACAAAACAAATTTTATGCAGGGCAGTAAACTTAACAGCAAACGTAAGTTAGTTACCAAATCAATGATCTCCTGAAAATGGACAGATACACCAGCACTATCCAGATTCTGGTGATTCGTAGAATTGTGGATAAGCTCAGATACTTTATTGAGACGCATCTGCAAAACATTTAAACCTTTGTTCAAGCTTAAATTGTGCAAAACAATACATGCGATAGATCAAGTTGCATCCAACCCTCACTCCAGTCGCCGAGATTTAGACCCGTTATATACCACCTTTCCAAATGTTTATTTTTCTAAAACTTAGATTTTTATTTACCAACCCACACCCTTACATGCAAAAGAAGCATAGGAGTAGAAAAGAAACCAGATTTTCAATCTTTATGTTCATACAAATGTTTCTTTAGCTAAATTGAGGTTTTTCCCCCCTTGTTTTCAATTTTGTGCAAATTTCTCCCTACTTTGAATGAAGAGAGGTAAAAGGTTGAGCATTTTTTCCACTTTCTTCCTCTTCCTACAGTTATCTCAGCAACAAAATAGAACCCTAAGATGAGCACACCCTTAATCACATATTCCTTCAGTAGTACCCTCTGCTCCCTCTCTCAATCTCGACTCTCCGAATTTACATAGTTTGTGATAAATTTGAAAGACACTTTCCCGCTCGAGCTCAAGCTCTAGCTCACACACACGCACTATGTGACTTGGAGCGTAACTGCATAAAAGAAGACTAAGAACAGTAAGTACCTGCTTAGCTCGCTTTCCAAATACAAACAACATCGCATCGATCACATTGCTCTTCCCACTACCATTAGGCCCAACAACCGCCGAAAAACTCTGCGCCCAACAAAATAACAGAAAAAAAGAAAAATTCAATACTTACATGAATAAATAGATACATAAATATGCATTTATTCGAAGCCTTTTAGGTACCATCCCTCTTTCGGACCAGTCCATGCAGGGTTTCGTCCCCGGATCTAATTGGACGCGCTAATGGACAGTGAGATTGGTCCCACAAAGTCGCGATTGAGTGCAATGAGTGGAGAAACCCTAACCTTGTGGAAAGGCCCAACGCGCTGCTCGCCGGCGTAGGATTTGAAGTTCCGGAGGACCATTTCTTTGATGAAGAGCCTCGGGGTACTACTGGATGATGATCTCTCCCGAGTTGACTCGGAACTGTTGCGAGTGAATTCGTCGGTCGTCGTCGTCGTCGTCTCCATCGGAACACCCATATCTTAGCTTCCTGTAAAACCTAAAAATCTGGTCTTCCTAAGATGAAATCGCTTCGAATTCAGGCAGTCGAGTGGTCGATTCAACTGGTTTCCAGAGAAATTTCGAGCCGGGAAAAGTAGGATTAAACTTAAATTAATGGGAAAATAACGTTTTGGATTTAATAATATATAGAGGGGTGGACACAAAGGGCGGGAAAATGAAATCTAAAACGGATTTTGAAAGAAATTGTGGGGGGGGGGGGGGGGTTTTGGCAATTTGGGTTTAGGCCATTGGGCCCAGAATTTGTGTGACTGGTCCATCTTTTAAGCTCTGTAGTAAAGAGCTATGAAAGGTGCTCAGTTGGGCAGCCCATATGGACCCACTGGCAGAGGGCCCATGATTACCTTCTCTTCCCTTCTAATGCTCTAAAAATAAGTATTACGGGTACCGACCAATATGTGTGCAGAGATCGGCTCACGGGACTCACTTTTCGATCTCATATAAATGATCCGTACCATTCCTTTGTTTGAAAAATAGAGGAATTTTCCATTTATAATATATATAGGATCCTATATTGTAAATCAAAAACTAATACGTTAGATCAAGCCCTTGTAATTATCCAATTAAACTAATTTTAGTTCAATCTGCTCGAAAAAATATTTAAAGTTAATGAACAGTACGAATCATTTGTGTAAGACCCGAAAGTAGGCTCCACAAGCCGATTTGTGTACAATCGGTGCAAAGATCGTCGGTACCCATGGAAGGGTTCAACGCCATACATTTAACTAACGTAGTTTTATTTATTATGGTGGTAGCAGGATGCAAATTAATAATTCAAATTGCATTTAATTAGGCATGGGTCCATGGTCAACGTAGGGCGTAGCCCAAGTACCCTCGGGTGATTTTAGTAACCCAGTTGCTAAAATCAACCATGATTTTAGCAAATGGGTTGCTAAAATCTTTTGGCAAACCCCCCCTAAGATGACAAATAAGTAAACAAATTACCTTCATCTATTGGAAAAATAATCATTTATTGCATGGGCAAGATTTGACCTTTTGATCTCCCACCCTTTGATCCCCTTTTTCCCACATCCATTATAATAATCATTTGAGGGTAAGCCTTGTTTTTCTTTTTTTCTTTTTTTTGGAACAGCCATATAAGACTAGCTTAGTACAGTATTATCAATATTGGTCTGCCCTCAGTTTGAGTGTAGGAAACCAGTAGAAAATGTTGTCCAATTTGCAGTGTACTAGGAGTAGTGAATAAACAAAACGATAACTGAATCAAATTCACAGGTTGCGAAATCCATGCTGATAGAGGTATAGAAATCGGAGGAATGGAATCGAAACAACAGAAAGGGAAAAAAAAATAAAAAGATTGATCGAGGAGCTTGTGTTTGACACAATGTCTTCAAGACAAATTTTGTCGCTCCCACAGTGCTACTAGTTAGGTAGTTGGTGTATGTCCCGCAGGATGCAACCGCCACGCCTTGCAAAAGCAGTGCTGAAATCTGCAAAGTATGGCCAACCAAATAAGGGTTGCAACTTTCTCAGAAGAACGGAAAAATCCATATTGAACATACTCAGATAGTTACTGCTCGTGTACGGAACAAAAATTCTACGAACACAGATGTATGTGTACAAATCCAACAATAAATGTATCTGAAATCGTCCGATGTGTATGGGATCTGAATTGATCAAGTGCAATCTACCCATGTCCACCTAACATCTATATTTAGATCCGTGCACTCACGTAAGTGAATCGAGTAGTGTTGCGTAAGGAAAAACCTTGGTACAGAAAAGTTGTTTTGCTGGGAAAAGTGGGAGACGAGGGACCCAACGCATGTGGGTTGTAGCATCAGAAGATAGCAGAGCACATGACCTAAAGCTGGGCCATTGCGATGCAACACCTGGTTTTATACAATGAGATCATAAATGTAAGATTGGGTTTAGGCTAACTCAGTACCGGCCCTGACACCAAGCCCACCAAGCCGTGGCTTCGGGCCCCCAAAAAAAGGCCCAAAAAAGGGGGCCCTCACATTATGGGATGATATATTAGACTAGGGGTCTTTTAAGCCTAATAAAATTTAAATAGTGGCCCAACTAACTTAATTAAGTAAGCCCATTCAAAAAAATCAAGGGCCCAAATCTTTATTGGCCTAAAGCTTTTAAAAGGGAAAAAAAATTAAAACAAAAGAAAAACAAAACGTAAAATGGTGTGATATAGTAGCCTCGTTTCTCTC
>JAXBDA010006550.1:0-20381 GCA_036023075.1 Gaultheria prostrata
TATTAAAAATAGGGAGGGTAATAGGGAGTGTTGTTGGAGTGTTGATAGAAAAAGTGTCAAGTTATAATAGATATATGCACTGTTCACAAACTTTTTTGAGGAGTTATTGTTGGGGTTGCTCTAAGGCATTAGGGATTCACTGACTTTTTTTTTTTTGGGGCAGAGCTTCTAATTGGCTTTGTTTGTTTGGACATAATATATTTTTCCTGAAAATGTTTTACAAAAGTTCTGGGTGTTTGGTTGCATAAACTTGGAATAAAATATTTTTTAACAAAAGGTTTCATCTCCACTAGAGGAAATTGAATTGCGAAGGAAATTTTTTTAATCAAATTACGTCCTTCGATCTTAAGAATGAACTAGTTTAGTTATCCTATCTAAATAACCTTCATGGACCTCGGGCCGTTGACAAGAACTTATACTTTAGACAACACCAACTTGTATCATACTCCCTCCGTTCCAATTTGTTTGCTCACTACGAAACTACGTACAATTTTCAAACTAAAAAATAATGTACTTGCAAAAATAATTTTCTAATCAATGTAGATCTTGTTTGATATATCTCATTGAAAACTTTAATACAGTGGAAAAAAAATTCAAAAATTATTTTGATAAATACATTAATTTTTTGTTTGAAAATTGCATGTAGTTTCGTAGTGAGCAAACAAATTGGGACAGATGGAGCATATTTTACACAATCTTTGTCGGAACTTAATTTTATGAAGTGCAGCCAAATAATGCAAAATTAGAATCATGCAATTATTTTATTACATGTAACCAATTTTGTGCAAAAAAAATTTTATTTCGACAGAAACAAAGTCTAAAGTAGCAATAGTTCTGTAATTATTTTATTACATGTAAAAAATGTTTTACATGTATGTGCAGCCTATATTCGTGGTAATTGTGGTGAGTAAGACACAATTTAATAATTAACTGTTGAGTGGATAGAAAAAGAACCTGGAAGGGTTATCAAGTAGGGGCAATTGCGGATTCCTAACATTTGGAGCCGGGGGAAGAACTCCATCGGACGCGCGGCAGCAGCGGGCGATGATAATATGTCTGACCATTCTTCTAGATAGTACATGTCATGCAATTTCATCTTTATCAATGCTGGAAATACTGCTGTCGTTGCAGGCCCATAAAATTCATGACCAATACTCTTCAAGCTACGCAAACGCTTCATTTTCAAATACGCAAGATATGGAAGGTGTCCGAGCATGGGGACTTGCTCACAGAATAAGCATTCTATTAAGTGGATCTTCACCAAATTGTGAAACGACCAGGCATCTCTGCTCATCCAAGACGCCAATCTTCTTCCCCCAAAATTATGAAGTATTAATCCCTTAACATGCTGGTGAGGTTCGAGTCCTTCCAACACATCCTCATGGTTATTGTTAGACTCTCTAAGGTATATGCCCCAATGAAATTGCAACTCTTGAAGGTTTGGTTTTTCTAACAATTTAGCCTTCTTTGCATCTTCCTTGTCTTTCACGTTCTGTAGATTGTAAACCTTTAATCTACCTCTTAGCTTGCTTAAGCTACCCAATTCTTCAATTCTATGGCCATTCTCCTCGCCCACAACAAAGAATGGTAATGTTTGCAAAGATATCAACTGCCCTAACTTCATTGGCATCAATTTCCTATGTTCAAAGGTATCATCAAGATAAAAATGTCTCAAGCTAACCAATTTGTGGAAATCTATTGGAAGCTCTTTTACATACTGTGGCAGTTTAAGTGTTTCCAAATTGTAAAGCTCTGTGACACAATTTGAGATTTTCTTAATATAAGGCTTAGAGATGTCAAGAAACCTTAAATGTTTGGACGTACATATTGAACTGGGCAACTTTTTCATATAAGATTCTACTAAACGCAGGGCACGAATACGTTTAAAATGTTTGATGTTTTGGGGAACATCGGTTAAAAATAGAGTTCTCAATTTTCCAGCATTTTCTTGTGAAATGTTTAACCTTGTTTCTTCCAAAAGAAACGACGACAGATGTTGAACATTGGGGTTATTCTTCAACTCATTAGCTTCCAAAGTCAAACAGCTACCCTGCGAGACATGCATTGCGAGATCATGCACAAGATCATGCATCTTGCAAGTTATGATATTGTTATACTCATCGAGTTGCACTTCCTGGAATAACGAATTACGCAATAAAGTATTAAAATACTCGTTGCCTAACTCTTCCATTTCTACCTTGTTTCTTGAAGAAGGATGGAGATATCCCAGGGCCATCCAAAGTTCAATCAACTCATTCTTTAAAATGACTTCATCCTTTGGGAAAATACAACAGTATGCAAAGGATTGTTTCAAAGATGGTGATGGTAAATGGTCGAAACTAAGCCTCAACACTGGTAGGATGCCACTATCATTTTCTAGTAAACTCCATGTTTCATTCTTCTCAATAGACTCCCATTCTCTTTCATTCTCCTTCGAGTACAGTAAACCTCCTAATGCATTTATCGCTAATGGCACACCCTTACACTTTGCTACCATTCTTCTACCGATATCCACTAAAGTTCGAGTTTCTCTTGGTCCTCCATTGGCAAAGGCTCTATTCCGAAACATTGTCCAACAATAATCCTCCGATAGTGTCGTCAACTTATGGGTGCATGACTTGGATGTTCGCATTGCTAATAAGACTTCCTCGCTACGGGTAGTAACTAAAACTTTGCTTTCCTTTGAGCCACCAATGCCAATCAAAGAATTTTTTAGCTCCACCCATAAATCTGGATTCTTATTCCAAACATCATCTAATACAAGCAAGTATTTTTTACCATTCAATTTTTCTCTAAGCTTCCTCACTACCCCTTCCCCATTTTGTGTATCAGATTTATCTCCAGTAAGAGATTCCACCATCTCATTCAATAACCTTTGTACCTTGAAATTATCAGACACACAGATCCACATCGTATCCTCACCAAATTCCCTCAAAACTTCCGCTTTATTGTAAACTACTTGAGCAAGAGTTGTCTTGCCTAGGCCAGGCATTCCCACTATGCCAATGACTGTCAAATCACCTTCCACATTGGAGCCAAGTAACATATCTATCACTACCTTAACATCAGCCTCCCTCCCCACAACTTCTGTATTACCTATAAAAGGTAGAGTCTTCCTTAATTCCCTTGGTTCAATAGAAGCACTTATGATTTGCTCAGCTGGTTTAAGACCAATATCAGTTGCTTGTTTCCAAATTTTATCTAACCGTGTGTTTATGTCCTTGATGTTATTTGCCATCTCCATACGAAATGAAAAGGGATTAGAGAAGATCAAATTGCGCACCTTGTTCATCATTGAGCTTTGTACCTCAATCTTTCTTCGAAGAGCTTCGTAGGCCAATTCATCCAGCAAATCCTCTGCATCGCAAATAACGGCCTTTAGATTCTTTAGCCACACAAGCATGGTAGCTGATGTTTTGTTTCGGTTCTGATCAGCATCATGTAACAAAGCATGAATGATTTCTAGAGTTTGACTGAGGTCTTCGAGGTCTTCTTTGAAACTGCATGCAAGGTTAATCTGGTCGTTAATCTTATTGCTAATAAGATCTTTTGCTTGGGAAAGCAACCTTTCCACGATTGCTTCGGCTGCAGAGATGAGAAAAGCCCCGGCCATGTCTTTCTTATGACAACAGAAATTGGGAGTGAAAAGAAATGCTTGGTGAACAATTAGCAAGAGAATACAAGAGAAGGGGGGGTTGTGAATACAAGAGAAGGGGGTATTATAAAGGCCAAGCTAGATATGAAGTTCTTATTTTTATATTCGATGTCTTGGTCGTTGCCAGCTATTTATGTGGTAATATATCTTATTTAGTTTGTGTTCACACACATAGGCATGCATATGGGGTCTTGGTCATTGCGAACTGTTCACATTATCATGTCTTGGTTATAAGTCTACGTACCCGGAAGGAAAAGCCCTGATTATTCCCAAAAATTGAGGGGACCACCTTCGTGGGATCCTTCCACGACCCAACTCATTTTTTCCAATAAGTCTACGTACCCGGAAGGAAAAGCCCCGAATATACCCAAAAACTGAGGGGCCCACCTTCGTGGAATCCTTCCACGACCTAGCTCATTTTTTTTTCCAATAAGTCTACGTACCCGGAAGGAAAAGCCCCGAATATACCCAAAAACTGAGGGGCCCACCTTCGTGGGATCCTTCCACGACCCAACTCATTTTTTCCAATAAGTCTACGTACCCGGAAGGAAAAGCCCGAATATACCCAAAAACTGAGGGGCCCACCTTCGTGGGATCCTTCCACGACCCAGCTCATTTTTTTCCCAATAAATCTACGTACCCGGAAGGAAAAGCTCCGAATATACCCAAAAACTGAGGGGCCCACCTTCGTGGGATCCTTCCACGACCTAGCTCATTTTTTTTTCTTGGGCCAGTACCCTACGTGGCCCAGCCTTTTTTAACTAAAAAAAATAAAAGCCAAATTCTGAAACATACCATTCTTTGTGTGGGTCCTATTTGAGTAGAACGAAAGGGAAAAGGGCATTATTAGAGGTAAAATTTTGAGCATAACTAAATGGAAAAACAAATTAACATCAACAAATGCAAAACTTAATGTGGTACCTAAATTTTTTTTTCACGGAAATTGCGACTGAATATTATTAATCCAACTCATGGTCCGAAGACCGACCATCATTAGAACAAAGGTTCATCAGCCATTGGGGGACAGGACCCCCCCAATTGACTAAATGAGTACCTAAAAGGGCTTGTTTAGCCAACGAATGGGCTACCCTATTACATGATCGATTCACATGAACAATGGTGCAAGAGGAAAATAATGGTAAAAGCTCAGTGCAAAACTTAATGTTGTCCCTAATTGAAAAAGAGGAAAAACAACCAACCTTCACCAAATGAACAAAAACAATTGTTCCTCTAGTATTTTAACTCATATAAGTGTATTAACATATAAGAAATATAATATCCAATATGTTGTTTCCTATTCCTAAGTTTAGTTGAAATGTTTAGTGTTTTGAGGCAAAGTAACCACCGGAAATTTACTAGTATAGATTATGTGTTTATAGTTCCCATTTATGTGTGGCAATGCAATTTCTTTCACCCGTTTCAAAAGAGAGTGAATATTATTCTCCCTCCTATTGGTTGGAATGGCGTAGGTACCATAAAAGTGATAACATCAATTTTTTATGGCCCCCTACTTTATTTCAACCAATAGATGTCAAAATTGCTCTCTTTGTGTCGATGATTGTGTGTCTTGGAAAATATGGACACTGGTATCCTACGACAATCGAGCCATTCATCTCGGCAATGAGTTGGGTTTGAACATGAACAAGTCTCGTTATTTTCTAGTCGAACCCCGGCTTAGCCAGGGGAATACCCAATTTGATAAAGGGGAGTGATTTCCACACCCCCTAAATTGTTATCCACACCCTTTTTTTTTTTTTCTTCTAATGAAATTTTCGTGTATAATTTTTTTACTAAAAGACAAAAAGGGGGTGTGGATAATAATTTGGGGGGTGTGAATATCAACAACCTTGATAAATACCCAATTTACCAAATTCTAAGATTTGTTTTGAAAAATACCAGAGAATTCAAACGAGATTATTATTGGAAGCAAACATGGAAGGTTGGGTTCTCGTGGAATGAGACCCGCCGTCGATCAAGCTTGTGGACGAAAGAGAAAATTGGTGGAGCAAACAGGAAATTGAGATTGCAAGTTGTGTAAGGTATTTTTGTCACGGGCGCCAATTGGAGTTGATGTACCAGAACAAAACAAAATAGAGGGGAAAAGAAAGTGGGATCCATTGATGCAAGAACAATAAGTTTACATACCCGGAAGAAAAGGAAAGGCCCCGAATATACCCAAAAACTGAGGGGGCCACCTTCGTGGGATCCTTTCACAACCCAGCTCAGTTTTTTCCAATAAGTCTACGTACCCGGAAGGAAAAGCCCTGAACATACCCAAAACTGAGGGGCCCATTGATGCAAGAATGCGGTGGAAGTCAGGTTGCCTTTCTGGGTATATTCGGGGTTTTTCGTTCCGGGTACGTAGCAGCGTTGATGCAAGAATGAGTTGGAAGTCAGGTTTGCCTTTCTGGGTATATTCGGGGCTCTTCCTTCCGGGTACGTAGCACCGTTGGAGCACCAAAAGACAGATACTCATTTACTAATTGGTATGAAAGCACCAATCACCGAAGTGATTAGAACTCAACTGCTCTTCACGAAATTGGTATTAGATCTCAATTTAAAGTTTCTTCTTGGGAGAACTCAACTGCTCTCATTTAATAATGTTTTTTCTTCGTTTTGAACAGGAGAGAGAGATTTCTGTTTAACGAGATAGAGAAAAGTTGACGACAATGGTCATATATGTCTCTTTGAAATTAATCTGGTGAGGATTGAGGAACAACCATAGAAAAAAGAATTGGCTAATACGAATATGTATGGATGAGATACCGACGCTACGTGAAATTACATGTCTGTATAGAAGTTGAAATAGGACCTAACCAGGGACGGAGCCAAGAATTTCACTACGTAGGGGCGAATTTTTTTTTCAAAATACTTTGCAGGGGCGAGCCTATATAATTCATATGAAATTATTATTTTTTCTATATAAAACTAGAGGTTTTTTTTCTTCTTGCAGGGACTACCGCCCCTACTGGCCCCCCTCTGGCTCCATCCCTGGACCTAACCGGATCACAATTTATGTGTTTCAATTGCAATGTTCAAAAGAAAAGTAGAAAACTATGATGATTAATCTAATTTTTAGCCCCAGGATGATCTCACCAATCCTTTTATATTTACCCTAAAGTTTTAATTCCATCTCTTACGTCCCTCAACTATTTGCCGTGTGTTTGGAAACAATGTGGAAATGAAGAGAGAGAAAATAAGATTATTATGAAGAAGACTATTGAGGAAAGGAAGAAAGAAAACTTTGTTTGTCTATTTTCTTCTCAAACCGAATAAAGAGAAAATTTTCTCTACTCTTCCTTTCTATTCCCTAAAGATCCAAACCAACTCTAACTTGTGGCAACTTAGAAGCTTAGTCACATAATCTTTTAAAACGGTCTTCTCTCCCGCACTCAATTCTCGCTCTGTGCTCGGGCTCTCAATCCTCACACTCGCGAATTCTAGTTGTTTGGTGGGTATTGAGAGATCCTTTCACGCTTCCGCTCGTGCACCTGTACCCCTACCCGGACGCACACATGCTTTGTATGACTTATCTTAGAAGTGTGGCATGAATTCCGGATTGAATGTTTAAATTATGGAATTGTTTGGTAGTGATTCTTACAAAATGCGTTCCCAAGACTTGTAAAAGGAATCCCAATCTAAAACGTACCTACAGAGAGTTTTCAGATTATGATTTTGGATTTTCAAGTTTGATTGCTATCTTACCTTTTACCTTTCTATAACGAATTACATTAATGCCAAAAAGTATTGAAACTATTTATTTATTATCTGTATGATTCCCTTGGCTGCAGAGATGAGCAAAGCCTCAGCCTTGTTTCTCTTATAAAAACACAAATTGGGACTTTTAAGAAAAAAAATGCTTTGTGAACAATTAGAAAGACATTTGTGAATGTGATTCTGATATGAATTCCAGCTTATTTTATGTCAATGGTCGTGGTCATTGCTAACTCTTCATGTGATTACAAGCATAAAAGTGCATCAAAGTACTCAATAAGAGGTTTGGAGAATTGAATTACCTGTGGTAAATGGCCAACCACTCCCGTATGAGAAAGTACATGGCGAGCCGAACGGGAACCCTGTAGTTCACAGCCGTATTGCACCCCAGTAGTGTGGAATTCGAACTGTTCATCTAGGCAATCAATTTTTCAGATTTCAGTTTGGTAGTGAACGACTCATATCTACAAGAGATGAGATAAAATCTGGGCCGTTGATTGTGAAATGAACGGCTCGAATACCACACTACAAGGATCTCTTCTTGTAGTGCGCCATGGCGAGCACCTTATAAATTATAATCCAGCAACAGCACATAAGAAATATTTACTAATTAGTAGTAATTGCTCCCCTAAAGATATTTATAGGAGTAATTGCTCTCGACGCACCGCCACGTGCTCTTTGAGAATTCTGAACAATCGCTACTCACGCACATACTACGTGAAAATACATTGACCATATATGAATTTTACTTTGCTAACTCAATCAAACGACAAGTGATAGTAAATGAATACCAAAGATACATAGAAAACCTAGATGGGTAAAAAATCACGGGAAGGATTTAAATACTAAAGAAAAAATTTATACACGCATTTACAATCAACCTTACTACACAATTGAGAATTCACACAATTAACTTGAGACCGATAGCTGACTCCTTGTTCACTGTACCTAGTGCTTGACCGCCGCCGCCTCAAACCTTAAATCCTTCCAAATAAACCTTCCAAACGTCCACTGGAAGCAACTTAAAATTGACAGTTAACTGATGTAGAACCTCTTAAATTTGAGATTTCTTGAATGATCAATGATCCAAAAATCTCGTATGTGCTTCAAGATACAATCCCTAAAATGAGACTAGGGTTTTTCGATACTCTCCTCAAATTAAAGATGTGTATCAAGGCTTTCTAGCTGCTCAGTTTAACCCTAGAATGAAGAAAACACGTATTTATATTAGTTGTAATGCGTGAAGACGGATGGACTGATTTTTTGCTCCGATCGATCAATTTTAATACAATGGTACCCGATTGATTTCACGATTGATCGGTTAGAACCCGATTGATGGCCACTGAATGCAGGCTATACCGATCGATTGGTTTGAAACCAATTGATTTTCCTTCCATCCAACCCATCCGAATTCCGAAGCCGTCCCCTCTTCACTCAACAAATTCAACTCACCCTCACTTACATTAACATGAATCCTTCCATTCTATTCATGGGCAGACTCACTAGCTAAGGAAAACGAGTGATAAAATTACAACTCGATAAAAACAGGATACAAACAAATATGTGTTTCATCAACCGAATAACCATAAAAGCCTTCCACCTCTTGACTAATTAAGTATTTTGATGAATCAAATGTGACGAAGCAATTTTCTCCAATCACGACCTTGTGCTTGCATATTGTTGATCGGACATTGGAGGTCATATCTTGACTGCCTTCAAGTTGGATCACTGCAAAATTTGCATACGTACACATAAAAAGTACCCAGAAATTTACCCAGAAAGTGGGAATGAGTGGCTCAGATGAAAGTGCAAGTGCATCTGAGCCACTCATTCCCACTTTCAGGGTAAATTTTGGGTATTACTTCTGTGCACCTAGCATTTCTGTAAATTTTCTTTTGAGAAAGGCAAATTAAATTTTCAAAAACATTGTCCTTGTCCATGGTCTATTACCTACTGGAGTTCAATTCCTCTAAAACCAAAATTCAGAAGGTTTCATATGTGAAGTTTACTCTTTGTTATAGAGCTGCATTTGCAATTTGCATCTCAAAACAAAAGTTCTTTTGTTTGTCATTGCTCCAAATACCTGCCCTAAGAAATAGGCTCAAGATAGTTGCCCTAACCTACCTGGAAGCTACAACACGGTATCTTAGAATATGTTAAGGACAGGACCTAGAGTAGTGTGTTTCATCAAACTCGTGACTTATAGGAAACACATTGCTATCATATTCCCCGTTTGTAAAACTGCTAGGTAATGTTTTCATAGGATTCACTATAGCTGAGATCCTCGCATTACCAAAACTCGCCTGTAGATAATTTAACTGAGATTCTCTTAAATTTTCAACTATAAATGCTAGCACATTATACATTCTTCCACACTGCTTTCTGCGAAAAAAGAAAAAGAAAAAAAGGGATTATTGGCTACTGTAGACATTTCCGGGTTGGGTATGCCTGTTATTTCATACTTTGTGTCCAGTTCCAATGTTTTCCATTTATCAAACAACTTCAAACTGTAATTTCGATTACAACTTTGGAGTGTAGAACAACTTGTTTCATTTTCCTCATAAGAGCCTTGTCAAGATTGTATCCAGTAGGAAAACAGATTACTAACAGAAAGCTCTGCCCCTTTCCCCATAACCTTTCTATTTTCCATAACTTAGTTTTCGATTTCCCCATTCCAGGAAATAGAGGATCTGGTCGAACTCCATTAAACTGGGAAACAAGGTCTGCGATTGCCCTAGGAGCCTCACGCGGCATTGCTTACCTCCATTCACAAGGTCCCTCAATCTCCCATGGCAATATCAAGTCATCAAACATCCTCCTAACTAAATCCTACGAGCCCCACGTATCCGCCTTCAGCCTTGCCCAACTTGTAGGCCCCGCTACGTCTACCTCAGTTGGCATATCTTGAGGAAGTTTTAGAATAGAAAACGCATAATTAACCCTTATATGTGTAGGTTACACGGTGGCATAGCATGGAATCGGTAATAATGGGGACACAATTAAACACGCGTTATATGAAAAAGTTCTTGTTACCTTTCTATGTGCTTTTGACACAATTAGTATTTTCTTTATGAAGATGTAGTAAACAGATGTGTCTGAGCTATTAGTTATGTGTGTCGTCGTCGAAAAAAAGGACACAGTTGGGGTTCTTAATTTAAGGAGAAAAAAACCCTCCATATATCTGTGTCTTATCGCATGTCTGACCTATCAGCTACGTGTGTCGTGTTCTTTTTCAAGCCCAAACTTAGATTGGGACTTCTCAAAGGAAAGAGAAAAAAAAAAAAAAAAAAAAAGCTGTACACCCCACTGAAACTGCCAAGTTAAATTCCAAGAATTTTCTTGGTTCCATTTTAACAAACATTCTAATACAAACAGAAGAAATGTTAAATATATCAAAAGAACAGAACTAATCTCATTACCATCTTAACTACTCTAATATGACATAAAACAAATGCCAGCTAAAACCACGTAATTATTACTTCCAGAAGGATTGACAATCAGCTCGAATTTCCGGGACGATCAAAGAAAACAGAAGTCCTTGACCTGTTCTTAAGCAATCAGCAAATAGAAAAGATGGGGTTTAACCGTGGAATCATTTACCGTCTTTGAGTGTTTTATAAGCCAGTCAATGACGGCGTCTATGTTTGCACTTCTCTCTCGCTGATTGATTCAAGACCTCTGCAATTCCGAAATAAGGGAAAAAATACGCCTTAGAAAATTATGCAAGGGCAATGAGAATAAAATCCACACAACAAAATCAGTACTCACAGTTGATCCATCAGTGCTTGTTTGGAAATAGCTTCTGACTTGCCGATTTTGCTGCCAAGAACAAGCAAAGGTATGCCACTTAAGCAAAGGTATTGGAACACTGTCTCTATTGGCCGCATTAACAACGTATCTGAAGAGCGAACAAGTTAATACGGGTAAAGGAAACTTTAGAAATCTACAACTACTTGAATCAACTAAAAGTGGTTGTTGAGAAGATAGCATTTTTGCATTGGAATTTAAGTTTCGCACCATTTGTTTCCCTTAAAAATCTCAAAACACGAGAAAGTGGCACGAATTCTGTTAGTTTGGACGAAATCTACAACTATAAGGATTTCTGACCTAGTTTGTAAATGAGCTGGGGCATATGTGCTAAGTTCGTCCGAAGGAATAGTACTGGAGATTGATATGCCATCACATAGTTATTAGTTATCATTGAAGGTTTTAACGCGAAAGCTGGCTCAGACATCCGTTTATAAAAAAAATAACACATTTTACCCATACGCCTGAAGTTGAAGGCACTCTAATTGTTGGATGTTTACCAGGCAAAATTACTAGATACAAAGGAGGGAAGTTTAAGATAAATGAATTGACTTACATTACTGCAGAGACCCCTCGGCAGTACCGCTCCCACATGCCACGAAACCTCCGTTACCCACCAATGTCCCAAAGCTTAATTGATACATTCCCTTTTGTAACTTTTCTCATATTAAATCCTACCTGGATTCAGGGCATAAACAGTCAGTCATCCTCTAACACTTCTAATTTTTATTTTGCTGAGAGCCTAATAATGATTTTGTTATTGGACAAGATACATACAGTTGGAATCATGTCCTCGCTGTAACCTCCCGTCTGTTTGGCATTCAAAGAACAGGATAGGTAAAAGAAGTTCATCTCAGAAAGCTAAAACAAAGAAGAAAGGGAGATAGATATACACGATGTAGAATACAAATGTTTTCTTGATTACTCACAGAGTCACAGTGATTGCATTAACAAGAGATGTCTTTCCCGCACTTTGAAGTTCCATTTCTTGCTTAAAGAAGAAGCTGAAATGCAGATATGATAAGAAGAAAGGAAAAGAAAGAGAGAAATTGTTCTCAAGACAACAAATAAGGGCATGCTCAGAGTGAGTTGTTCCTCTTTTTGACAGTGTCAAACTTCCAGTAAACCGACAACCAATTACAAATTATACGACATTTTACCTGCCTACTAAGGACAATTTGAAGATTAAAGATTTTCACAACTATTCTGGAGGCTGTAACATATCGTACCAACATGTTCTACCAAGACCAGATTCAGAAGACATGAGTGAGACAAAAGGCACATACCTTCAAATCATAATTGGCATAGTAAAGAAGAATGCAAGGCTTTAAGTCACTAGGCAGGACATTTGTGGAATGAAGGTGTTTTAGCTCTCCAAGGATCTGATACTAGACATTTGAAGTTGTGATTAGATATTCTGGCCTAATTATGTGGTTATTACTGAAGTATTGACAGCAAAAAGGAGAAGAAGAGGACAGTGATAGATATGTTTTCAAAGAAAATGCAATGCACAGCCCACTGAGCAGTTGTTAAGGTATATCTGTAATAGCAAAAACCTGTGTGGCAAAAAAACGTTGCATCAGATGAGCAACTTGCTCCTCCTCTTCTTCTAAATGTCATTTTACTTGTTTTTATCAATATTGAAGACATGATATCAAACTAGCATCAAGTTATTCATATGCAATTTGTTCCTGGGATCTAAACGATCGACTTCAAATATTATATATCTCATAGGTTTTTGAAATTACGACGAACACATTACCATGCGAGTCATGTGATATATCTTCTAAGTAAGAGCATGCCGATGCACAAGATTCTCATATAGCAAAGTATGGGAAGGGTAAGATATGTGCACTTTTAGCCCTGCCGTGAAGAGGCCTATTTTGTGCAACGTGAAATTACTTAAATGTCTAGGAAAAACTGGTAAGTGTCATGAAGTATGACATAGCTTGTCACGCCCTCGATTTTCAACACAAAAATAAATGCATTTCCATGATTAAAATCCATATAATTCAGTACAAACCATCTTGCTAGGTTATTTCCCACGTCTCAAAGAGATTCCCAAAGTAATTCCAAAAGATAGCATGTTTCAGTTTCAGTGGTTCAAGTTAAAGATAGTTAAGTAATTCCATTCATCCCAATTATTGAGATTGAAAGAGACCCAATTATTGACATTGAAAGAGTACCTAGTCTGAAAAATGCAAACAAAAGAAATTACCGAAAGTGAAAATTTAAATGATTTGTAGGGGAGTTTCACGCTTCATTTGTCGGGAGAGGGTTCACTGTATTCTCCTTCCTCCTGAAAGCCCAAACCAAATAATTATGTCAGATAAAATTTTCCATGGATTACTTCACACATGCACACGGACAAGACACACCTGTGTGTCCTAATCCTGGAGAGAGAGAGAGAGAGAGAGAGAGAGAGAGAGAGAGAGAGAGAGAGAGAGAGAGAGAGAGAGAGGAAATCAATGAAACGTGCAATTTGAAGAATAAGTTACCGATTTGCAGTGCTGGAATATGAGCAATCTTGTGCCAATCTTCACCGATTCCCTTTTCACATCTTTTCTCAACAAGGGGACACCGAAATATGCTCAAACATTGAAGAGATGAAAGCTTACCCAGCCACTCCGGCAGAGATTCCAACCCACTGAAATTCCAAATTCTTAAATGCCACAAGGCAGGGAGGTGCTCAAGTTGATCTGGCAGAGACTTGACCTCTGGCCATCCCCGTAAATGTAGATACGTCAGGGAAGTGAAATGGCTCCATGGTGGTGATGCAGCACTTGATGAGGGCCAGGGGAAATATCTATACTCCGCTCCGAATTCACCTATATTCAATGATTGAAGGCTGGTGGTGCAAAATAGCCCATTCTCCCAACAACTCCCCCAATTTGGACAGGAAGGAATAAACATGTCCTTGAGGGATGCGAGGCTGCGTAATGCATCTGGATTGGGTGCCTTTAACTTTGGACAGCCAACTAGGTCTAAATATGCAAGGGCTGGCTGTAGCAGCCTGATAAGATCTGGTGATTTGTGGTTTTAGAAATGGAAAGAACAGTAATGATTTATGGAAGAATGACAAGCAAGAGAATAGTTTATTGATGAAATGTGATGGAAAGATTAATGGAACTCTCGTCCACTAATCAACTGGGGAGCTCTCGTCCACCAAGTTTTTTACAACAGATTTTCAGAATGCTTTCTATCACCTAAACTACTCCTTTTATACACGTAATGAAACTACTTAGCTAACTGCCACCACTAACTACTTTTAACTTTCCCGCCCCCAACCAACTAATACAACTGCCCTTTGGTAGGGATCAACTATTCCTCATTCCCCATATCAGCTGTGCACCCGTCTTAGATGTCATCCATATTAGGTACCGTATCATTCCACTTCCCTTAAGAAAGCCTTGTCCTCAAGGCTGAAATGTAAACGAGAAGGGAACAATGCATTCGATCATCTACGTCAATTCTCACCACCCTTCCTTGACTGAATCACTGGGTAGACCATTTACCTTGGACAATGGTAGAAGGTTGCCCATGATCCCAAATGGTAAGCTTTCTAAGCTTTTTGCTACACTAGTAACCCCAATATGGTAGCCAAGCATCAGTCGCGCAAAAATTGAGAAAAGCAATAACGTCATTCAAAGCTGTGGCCGAAATATTACTGGATGTCCTGGTGTATTAGTAAAAACAAACGAAGTATTCGCTCCCTGATATTGTCTCTTGTTTGTTGCTCTCAAGGGTGCCTCAACTAAGCTGCCAAACACTGCACCTTTACAGTCACCAACAACCAGCAAATTAAGACCATGACAATGCATGCTTCTTCTGTTTAGCATAGCAAGTGAAATGCCATGCCTCCATAATACCCAATTTTTCCCCTGAGCAAGTACCGGAAGTGCATCATAAAAAACACTGTGTTTTTTCTCAGTCAGAAGCAATGACGGTTTAGAAATTTCAGGAGGATTGTCCAAATCCGCAGATCCACTCAATGTTTCCATATTGATACCCTTAGTTTCACCAACTCTAGAATTGTTTCCGACACCGATTGCCATGTCAGAATTGCCCTTGTATCCTGAGGCTTGGTTTCGAAACCCACCTAATCTTGCAATCTGATAAAGCGCTCTACCTATGGATTGTTCATCTTCTGAAAATAAACTTCTCTTTCCACTACTTTCTTTGATTGTTCTTGAGTGAGATGCTGGTTCACCAATCCCCTCTTGATACTCTTTGTTCCCATCAGGCTTGGAATTAGTTCCATATTCGTCCGAGGATAGTAGCGAATAAAGAAATGCAGTAGAAGAAGACGTATCAGGCTCATCAACTGTATCCGAAGAACCCTCTTCTGTAACTAACTCCAGTTGACTTGTTTTTGGCTCAGTCTCATAGTCAGATTTAGGGGTTTTGTCATTGGAGTGTATACCAGCTTTAACTGTCACTTTAGTTGGAGTTACCTCCTCCTCAGTGATGGTTTTAAAATTCCACACATAAGCTACACCCGACTCTGAAATCGAGAGGACAACTAAAAATTCAAGATGTCTCATGGAAAAAACAGGCCCTTTGCTTAGAACTCCAATACTCGAATCACACTTCCACACTTAAAGATGTTTCTCACCAGACCCGAATGTAACGATGGCCTTGGCTTCATGAAAAATGGAAACACGCCGCACATAAGTCCCATCAGCAGAAAACTTGAGAAAATCTTTCCCAGATTCCCAACTAAAAATCCGTATCTTACCACTGGATATGACCCAGATTTGCTCATCACACAAAGCTGAGGAAGAGATATGTGTCTTTGAAACTTTGAACTTCCTTACCAATTCTCCAGTCTCTGAGTTCATCTCAAATGCTATTCCATCATTGCCAACTGTGTGGAGTATGCAACCTCTATTTGCAAAAGACAAACCAACAATACCATCGGCATGGCATCCAGTCGATTTTCACTTCCCCTCACCAGTGGAAACATCAATACCAAAAACATCGCCAGAATTTGAGCCAATAGCTAATAAGCAAGTACCAAACTCTTTTCTACTTCCCAATGAAACTACAAGCCAAGCAAGCGATACTAACCTCAGAAGGGGCATCTGTTTGCTTACACTCTGCCAATAGACTTTCACTATTTGTGTTCTAGATTTAGCTGTTGCACCATTTTTGTTTCTTGAAGCCATATCCTCAACCTCGACTCTCGGATTCTTAAACAATACCATCTAACGAATAACTTTCCTAAATTTGTGGATTGGAATCCTTAACAACATCTTCTGATGAACAATTTACTTGAATTCGTCCTTTTGAATCACCCCATAACTTCAGCCCAGCAGTCATTCCATTGTTATTAACTCGCACCAAAGGCTCAATCTCATTGACAATTGATCGAGCAGTTGGCGTACTTGTAGCCTCTCCACCATTTCTTTCCTTTTCTCTGCTACTAATCGTGAAAGTTGAAACAGAGATGGAAGTTGCAGAATGAAACTTCGGATTTGAGATTGAAGTTACCTTGAAAGACCTTGAGATCCTGAAGATGTGTTCTTTTCGATGACCAAGAAATGTTGAATTATTCTCTTGCATAGCAAAACCCACGTTTTCTGAAGAACTCCTAGGATTCCCATCTGTGGTAAATGCCCCCTTATCTCTAATTGAATGCAATTTGATACCCATTAAAAAGGGTGAAACCCTGTGACAGAAATGCCCGCCATTTTCCTTCAATTCGCCGGGCTCCATCTTCATAGTTGTCTCAAAACCCATCATCAAATCATCTCTTTCATCTTTATTATTGATCTCTGGAGCTTCAAAACCCATTTTCTTAAATACGATCCAAGGTAATCAAGATTTGCCGAATCGTCGGGCTCTGTCTTCGTATCCTTCTCAAACCCCAACTGCAAATCATCTTCTTGATTTTCATTATCAATCCCTTGATCTTCGAAACCCATTTCCTTAACGGACGATTCAAAGTAATCAAGAGTCGCGCTGAATTTCTCATGAACTTCATCGCATTTTTCAAGTATCTTCGAAAATAATGCCCTAATTTCCCAGAAATCTTCACGAGTAGCCATGGTGCGCACTAATCTTCACAGTCCAAGGAAGGACGGCTCTAATACCAATGATAAGACCTGGTGATTTGTGGTTTTAGAAATGGAAAGAACAGTAATGATTTATGGAAGAATGACAAGCAAGAGAATGGTTTATTGATGAAATGTGATGGAAAGATTAATGGAACTCTTGTCCACTAATCAACTAGGGAGCTCTCGTCCACCAAGTTTTTTACAACAGATTTTCAGAATGCTTTCTATCACCTAAACTACTCCTTTTATACACGTAATGAAACTACTTAGCTAACTGCCACCACTAACTACTTTTAACTTTCCCGCCCCCAACCAACTAATACAACTGCCCTTTGGTAGGGATCAACTACTCCTCATTCCCCATATCAGATGTGCACCCGTCTTAGATGCCATCCATATTAGGTACCGTATCACAGCCCTTTCGGTAAACACGTCAGCTCCGGGCAACCTTGAATTCAAAGTCTTTGAAGGGATGTCGAGCCGTTGAATGCCGCTTCTGTTTCGTCAGTTAGATTGAGCTTTCTTAACTTTTGGCACATCGATATGGCTATATCTACAAGGGTTGGTTGTAGCAGCCCTTCTGGCAAACAATTCAACTCCTCGCACTCCTTAACCATAAGTTTTTGAAGGGACCTCGGGCCCTTGAACGCTGTTTTTGTTACATCAATTGAACCCATCAGGTTATAGCAATGATATACCTTCTTGGACCTCAGGCCCTTCACAAGAATTTATACTTTAGACAATACCAATCTTGTACCATATATTTAACGCAATCTTTGTCAGAACTTAATTTTATGAAGTGCAACCGAATAATGCAAAATAAAAATCATGCAATTATTTTATTACATGTAAAATGTTTTACATATAAGCAATTTTGTGAGCAAAAAAACTTTTTACTTTGACACAAACGAAGTCTAAAGTAGCAATAGTTCTGCAATCCACATCATCTGTATGTGCAGGGCCAGGCTATATTCATGGTAATTGTGGTGAGTAAGACACAATTTAATAAGTAACTGTTGAATGGATAGAAAAGGACTTGGGAGGGTTATCAACTTGGGGCAATTGCAGATTTTTAACTCCTGGAGCCGAGGGAAGAAATCAATCAGGTGCGCAGCAGTAGCGGGCGATGATAATATGTCTGCCCATTCTTCTAGATGATGCATATCATGCAATTTGATCTTTGTCAATGCTGGAAATACTGCTGTTGTTGCAGGCCCATAAAATTCATGATCAATACTCTTCAAGCTATGCAAACCCTCCATTTCCAAATACACAAGATTTGGAAGGTGTCCGAGCGTAGGGGCTTGCTCACATAATGTGCACTTTATTAATTGGATCTTCACCAAATTGTGAAGCGAGTGTGTTGCATCTATCTTCATCCATGACGCCCATCTTCTTCCTCCAAAATTTGTAAGTTTTAATTCCTTAACATTATGGTGAGGTTTGAGTCCTTCCATCACATCCTCGTGATTATGATCAGACTTTCCAAGGTCTCCGTCCCAATGAAATTTGAACTTTTTAATGTTGAATTTTTCCAACAGTTTAGCCTTCTTTGCATCTTCCTTGTCTTTCACGTTATGTAGATTGTAAACCTTTAATTCACCTCTTAGCTTGCTTAAGCTACCCAATTCTTCAATTCGATGGCCATTCTCCTCGCCCACAACAAAAAATGGTAACGTTTGCAACGATATCAACTGCCCTATCTTCATTGGCATCAGTTCCCTATTTTCAGCGGTATCCTCAAGATAAAAATGTCTCAAGCTAACCAATTTGTGGAAATCTATTGGAAGCTCTTTTGGAGACGGTGGCAGTTTAAGTGTTTCCAAATTGTAAAGCTTTGTGACACAATTTGTGATTTTCCCAAAAAAAGACTCCGAGAGGTCAAGAAACCTTAAATGTTTGAACTTACATATTGTATTTGGCAACTCTTCCACACAAGATTTTACTAAACGCAGGGCACAAATACATTTATAATGTTTGGTGTTTTGGGGAAGATATCCAGTTAAAAAGAGAGTTCTCAATGTTTCAACATTTTCATGTGAAATCTCTAACTCTGTTTCTTCTCGAAGAAACAACGACAGATGTTGAACATCGGGGTTGATATTCATCTCATTAGCTTCCAAAGTCAAACAGCTACCCTGTGAGACATGGATTGCAAGATCATGTACAAGATCATGCATTTGGCAAGCTGCGATATTGTTATGCTCATCAAACAGCACTCCCTGGAATAATGAATTACGCAGTAAAGTATTAAAATACTCTTTGCCTAAATCTTCCATTTCCATCGCGGATTTTGAAGAAGGATGAAGATAACCTTGAGCCATCCAAAGTAGAATCAATTCATCCTTTTTAATGAGTTTGTCATTAGGAAAAATAGAACAATATGCAAAGCATTGTTTCAAAGATGGTGATGGTAAATGGTCGAAACTAAGGCTCAACACGTGTAGGATGCCCCTATCATTGTCTAGTAAACTCCATGTTTCACTCTTCTCAATAGACTCCCATTCTCTGTCATCCACCTTCGAGTAAAGTAAACCTCCTAATGCATTTATCGCTAATGGCACACCTTTACACTTTGCTACCATTCTTCTACCGATATCCACTAAAGTTTGAGTTTCTCTTGGTCCTCCATTGGCAAAGGCTCTATTCCGAAACATGGTCCAACAATAATCCTTCGATAGTGTCGTCAACTTATGGGTGCAGGACTTGGATGTTCGCATTGCTAATAAGACTTCCTCGCTACGGGTAGTAACTAAAACTTTGCTTCCCTTTGAGCCGCCTATGCCAATCAAAGAATTTTTCACCTCCACCCATAAATCTGGATTCTTATTCCAAACATCATCTAATACAAGCAAGTATTTTTTCCCATTCAATTTTTCTCTAAGCTTCCTCACTACTCCTTCCCCATTTTGTGAATCAGATTTATCTCCAGTAAGAGATTCAACCATCTCATTCAATAACCTTTCTACCTTAAAATTATCAGATGCACAGATCCACATCCTATCCTCATTAAATTCTATTGGAAATATTCGTTAGAATTTCTGTAAACTTATATAATTGGAGACTACAACACAACAAACAAATAATATGACCATAATAAAATAAGAGAGATTAGGAAAACTTATTTGGATCGAGGCACGCGTAAA